>JBAJNP010004797.1:0-31781 GCA_036877545.1 Yasuhikotakia modesta | reverse complement strand
TGGAGTAAGCAGTTTCGGCCTGCTGGATTTGCAGAGTTTGTGTTTGCCTTTGTTTCACCCCGTAGTCGTCTGAGGCTAATGTTTTGCTAGTTTACTCTCTGAAAGAGATGGTGTGTCATCTTCTGTGTCTTTGTTTTTGGCATTTAAAAATGTAGGTCAAGTTTATAAGTTGTATACAAAAATCAACATCCATGTTTAGGAATCATTTAGTTTTTTAAATAATCATCTTTGATCGTTTACTTTTCCTGCATGGCAGAAAAAACATTTGTGTTGGTTCTTTCAACAACGTTAACCTTGCTAATGAATAACAAACGTCTGTTGTCATTTTATGTACTTTAAATGCATGTTGGTTATAATATTGCATGAATTTCGGCCAAGTCGACTAAAAATGTTTATATATTTATATCTTCTGTGGAAGGAGTCAAATTATTTATTTAATCTAAATGCAAAGAAACAATGTCCTGTTTGCTTATCAAACCATGTATTTGCTTTGCATTTGTGTGGCTTGTCAACGCTCTGAATAGAGGCCATGATCTTATGCTTTCAAAGACACCTTTCTTAAATTAAATTCCATGTGTATCCTAACATTTTGTAGCCCTCTTGTCTTGATATCTGTATTGGCCTTTAAAAACTCATATCATCTGAGAAGTTTAATGCAGTCTTTGGTTTTTTAAATTCATTTAACACGTTGATATTTTAAACTTTAAGAATTGTTCTTTTTAACCACAAAGTTTCTTTTCAAGAAGAATCTCTGGTTTTATTTATTGATTAAAAAGAAAACAGAAAATCAATGTAACCCAGAATGTAACCTCAATATAACTGTCCAACACTTGTTCAGTGTTGAATGCTTTAGCAGATGCTCTTAAATCAAAAGCCTGTAGGCTGTCATGAATCACTGTAAAAGAATGAGTCAAATGATTATTTGTCCAAGTTATTTTAGTCTGCGTGACATGCTCTGTACAGTGTTAGAAGGCATTAGGGCTGGATTTGCATATTTACATTCCAGCTCCAGTGAGGAGACCTTTTCTGAACCCTTTTGGAGCTCGTATTAATCTTGTGTGCCTTTTGTTTTTATAAACCTTAAAATACTTTTTTCATTATTTTACAAAACAAAAGTCTTATATTTTAATTTTTTATTTATTTTTAATCAATTTTGACTTTTTGATGTATTTTCAGCTGAGTAAAAGTTGTACATATTAGTCAATTAATCTTAATTTATTCTGTTTTAACCAACTGATATCTAGTAGGTATCTTTCACACATAAGCTATATATTTATATACATACAAGCAAGCTCACCAAGCAGCGGAAACCATTTTTAACGGTAGATATTTGCATGCATAAGGTGATCATACCTCAGAATAGATGATTGTCACAGGTAGGGTAGGCAATATCAAGGATGTTAGCAAGTTAGTCTGCAAATGCTAAGCTTTAGATCCCGCCCTCCATTCAGAACATTGTCCAAAGACACACCCACATTGAAAAGTTAGGCCAGTATTCAAATTCTCAAAAGCATTGTAAGCTTGACAGTATTGTAGAACCATGTGCAGTAATGGTGTAATAGTAGAGCCACACATATGTTCTAATAAAATGTCTAACTTAAGTGCACTGTACATTTTTTGGATTAAAGTGTCTGTCAAATGCATAAACGTAAATGCAAACTTACTGTAGCTCACAGTGACTTTGATAAATGTAGCCCGATTCTAAAATGATTAAGTAATTAATTTGTAAAGATTTGTCCCTCCCCTGTGTTTTAGTGTTTGAATACATCCTCAGATTTGGTAACCAATGTACTGTACCGTACATATCCCTTTCTTTTAATGTATCCGTAAAACATTCATCCTCTGTGTCCTTGTCGTCACAAATCTGCCAGAAACATGTCTGCTATTGTCTGTGGCGGGAAAAGCTCCGTACGAGCGCCTGTCTGTTATCCCGACTCCAGCAGTTGGGGCTGAATGGCAGAATGATCCCTTTTCCCCTCAGCTCTCAAACTGCGGCTGGACTCATTACTGCTCAGACTGGCACTGGGGCGGGAGGCTTGAAAGACAGCATGCGAGTTTATGTTCTGAAACAGCTGATATGTTTGAAGTCTTGAAGCCTCCCTCACGCTGGGGTGAGCAGTGCGAGGAGGGCCACCCTGCTGAGTGTTTGATGAAGGCAGTTTAATTCTAAAAGCTCAGAGACATAATGATGCATACATGTAGCCATCCATGGATAGGAAAATAGAGTCATGCTGCTCTGCTTTTTTCAACTACCTATTTTTTCCTGTTTCTCTCTCTCTTGTCTTTCTCATTGTGATGGACTGTTATTGTGAGGCATTGATTCTTTAGATTCAGCAGGCAGGCCCGCATGCATGCGTTTCTATAATGAGTCTCAATGCTCAGCAAGATTCAGTGTCTAAATACAACACAGCTCAGTGCAAATTAATTTCCCGCTCTTCTGTTGGGAGAAATGATGATGTCTCGAGAGTTTTAGGAAGTAGCTTTGCTGTTTTTTCCCTAGTTTTTGTCGTTTTTGCTGTAAGGGATCACAAAAAGAGCCCAGCTAACAGGGACTGCTCTCAGAACCTCGGCTAATGCTTTCTAAAAGTTATTTAAATGTGTATATATATTTAAAAATATTCCTGCAGTAACATTAGTAGATTTATTAACATCATATATATCAAAAACTTGCTTAAAGGGAAAAATTGTTACCTGAACTAAAACATGCATCGGCTGCATGAGCACCATGGCTCAATGTGAAGGTTGTGCGATATCTGTTAGGCCAAGGTTCTAATATCTAGAAGTAATTTTCCATGTATCAGTGAAAGTGTATGAATTGTTTGTGTATTTTCATAATCCCACAAGTTTTGTTGTCAAAATGTACTAGTCTTGGTGTTAAATTTGCGTTAAATTTTCTGTTTAGTGTTTACAATTGTAAAAAAAAAATGTATCCCAGTACCTTAGAGACAACTTTAAGCAAGCCATTTGTAAGTTTATTTTCCTAAATATTGTAAACACTAGTGCTATCACGATATTGCACATTATTGTTTGTATCTCAACCTAGAACATGAATTTGGTTAAGATAACAGTTCTCTTGCATTTCTGTTCACTGCCAGTAGAGGCACAAAAACACACACTTCACCTTAACCCTAACTTTGTGATAGCAGAAGTACAGGAAAGCACTGAGCTTTCCATGCAGACGTTCTTGCGATATCTTTACTGAGCAGAACGAGAACACAAGAGACTGTAAAAGGGACAAAGCCGGGTGAGCCAGTCACATGAGCATGGCTGTCACCCTCACATCTATCTGAAGAGACAGTGAGTCGTGTTTAAGGCCCAGTGTACTGGATTTGTCAAATGATTTGTATTGTGCTTGAGAAGCATCACCAAAGTGATTCTCCATGCCATCTACACAGACGCACTGCTCCAGTCGCCGGAAGGCCGCGCTGTTTCAACATCAGACCCAAAGCCATCATGCCGGCGTAGCTTATGTAGAATCATTCTGAATATTGCTGGAATATTCTGAATTTTGAAAGGGTAGCGGTTGGCCCAGCCTAGAAAACTCTTCTTATCTGCTTTAATAGGCCGTGCTTGCATGGTCTGTTCTTGCAGTTTGCGTTTTAAAATGCAAAATAAGGTGTAAAAGGTAAATAAACAAAAAAGAGGCATGAATATTTAACAGGCCGTGTTCGCTCTGCGGTCTCCACTGATGTCAGATCCGGACCTGCCGGTGTAATTCTATTTCCCTTAAACGTTTTATTCAATATTCAAGAGATTTGTGGGCCATTTGTAACAAATGTATTGATATTCTTGCCTTCGCGCCATGAAAGGAAAAAAGAGGGGTAGGAGACAAACTGTGTGTTTTCGGTTCAAGGCAATGCATAATTTTTATACAGTAAGTACAGATGGGCAGCAGTGTAAAAATATTACTTTGCAGTTAAAAATGGTAGGACATTACTGTAAAAATATAGCAGGAATGCCCTAGGCATTATGGGATTGTATTTTAGTGACGGTATAAAGTATTTATGGTTCATAATCATGTATTTTTAAATGGCTCTATGATAGCATTTTAGTTTAGGAGCGCTCAAGAGCACAGTAAAAGGTTTTAAGCGTAGTTTTACAGACCATAACATACTACAGAATTTATTTAACAAATTATAATTACATTATTATAAACTTTGACCATTTCTGTTGATTTGGAATCAGTCCAAGTTCATTGTGAAATATAATTTGGTTTAACAGTTTTACAGGGCACTCGATTAACAGGCGTTTCTGACATTAAAACATCTGTAAAATGACTAGCATTTTGAGAACAAAATGAACATTAAGTTTCTAATCAGAATATGTGACATTTATTTTTGTTTATGTATTGAAATGTGTTTCATTAGCCGCAGACCTGTTGATTGAATGATAATAGCCTGTGTGGCAGAGCTGTCCGTTTGATGGATGTTTTGTGTTCCTGAGACGCCGGCCTGCCTCCTTTCTGACATTTTGAGTCAGAAATTGGGCATAATCAGAGGGCAGTTATTTTTGAAGCCACGGGAAGGGAGCGTATGTGTGATTGACCTCAGGGAAGTCTGACGTGTCGTGTTCAACAACAGAATGAGGGAAACATTTAGTAAAAAAAAATGTGTATATTTTATTTATCTTCTGTGAAAGGTGCAGGACATAAAAATGTGTGGTCAGATTGCAATGATAGAATGTCCTGACCCCATCCAGCTTGCTTGCCTATTGAAGCTTCAGTCATCAGCATGTTCATGTGTATTGGAGGCGTGGCTTTGAATTGTTTTCTGAGGGGAGGGCGGGATCTTATGCTTTCAAAGCTAGCCTGCTATTGCTAGAAACCTTTAACTGTGTTTTTAAAAAGTGCTTGTAATGTGTTGTGTGTTACACACATATGTGAGCCAGTTCAATTATCAACTGTAGCAACACTTCTGCAACACTTCAATTATCAATTGCAGCAAATTTCTGCTCATGCCATCACCATTCTACATGACCTAACTTACCTTATATTTGATATTCCTGCCCATGTTTATATATTTATATATTCCTGTGCGTATCACACAGGAATAGTACATCAGATTTACATTTGTTGTGCTAAGATTAAGCATTTATGTAACCAAGTGTGAATGGAATGCGCATAGCAATCTGATTTATCAAGATGCATAAAGTGTAAACAGACTTTTTGCCTGATTTTCACACTGTGCTTTTTCTCAGGGCCACACAGGAGCTGTTATTCTGAGTGAGGCTCTGTGCTGCTCTGACCCTATGCCACCTGAACCCCTAATGCTCGCACAGAGAGTCCAACAGAGCTTGACAACCATACGCCTCCTATTTTGTGCTAAACGCTAATGCGTCGAGAGAATAGCCACCTGTGAATTCAGACAAACATTGTGTTGTCTTTCTTTAAAAAACGGTCCAAGGTAACAACTTTTAGTTCTTCCTTATTTTTCTTCTACAGTCCCAGTCCTGTGTACCGCCCGTCTGTCCACCCCACGGCTTGTCACATCTTCGATTGTCCATTATCAGAGCTGTCATAGCGGCCGTCGTCTCAGTGTAGCGGAGGATGATCCGTTGGAGATGCGGTAGGCGGGGGACCGGCGTGGTCGAGTCAGCCTGTCGAACCGGATAACGCACGCAGCCTTATCAGTACCGTGCCAGCCGTCCGCGGCAAAGCCTTAACCATGCATTAAAAAGTGTATCAGAGAGAGTCGTTCATTAGGGAGAGTAGTGACGAGGGAGGAGGGTAAATGAGAATCTCTTTAAAATCTCTTCATTTGTCTCTCTGTCTCTCTCTTTCTTTATTTACTCTCGTCCCCATTCTGCATTCATCTCTTTTTATCACTCTGACTTTCTTTTAGATTAGGGACCTCATTTCTATTCGTTACCTTTTTGAGATGTTTGGGTTTATCAGCATCCTCCGCGTGTTCCGGTAAAGACACGAAAAAGTGTTGTGGCGGTGAGGTGATTGGCAGTATTGTTGCTTTAAGGGCAAACGCCTCATCAGGTTACATAGATGGAGAGAAAGTATGAATGCCATGACCTGCCTGAACATATTAGAAGTGTCAGAGGTAAAAACCTGTTGGATTGACTGAGAGGTGTAAAAACTAAGATATGCCAATCAATCAGTAAAACAGCAAAAGTCTTAAATGCTTCTGCAGGCTGCAAAACTACAGGGTCTGTGGACCCCCAAGCTTTTGTTTACCTGCCGTCTGATACACGTTGCACACAGTTATGGTGAGCACTGGCTGAAACCGCCAGTTCTAATTTGATTGGTTGACTTTACGTAACTTGCATGAGTGAGAGCAACACAGTAACCTATGAGTGAGTATCTTTCAGGTGTTTTTAATCCTTCCATCTGGAATTCAAGTCAAGTACCAGGTAGATAAAATGTCTATTTTTTTGGTCCGAAAGTTTAATCAATTTGGGGCACATTTATCTAATGTTTCTCATTCATAGTCATTATTACACCATTTTAGTGTATTGTAGTATCATCAATAACACAAATCTCTGCCCCTAAATGGGAAATAAAACTGAACAATATGTGTCAGTCAGGTGATTGAGCTGTTTTTGACCAAAATAAACTGCTATGTGTATCAGACCTTGTACTGTTTAGTCAAATGCCTGGCTAGGTGAGACAACAGACTCCGTGATTTTTCATCTTATATTACTCTGCCATATTTTTCTTTTCCTCAGGATTGTTTGTGAAATGTCTTTTTCATTAACTTGAGGTGGTTGAGGCGGTCTCTGCCTATGAAAAAAACATAAATCCCATCTCGAGATCTAATATCACTTCATTCATGGCCATCACGATTCATTTCCCAGTCACAGTCTAATTGACAGGAAAATTAGATCCGAGTGTCTCTCACTCACTCTTAAAGTGGGATATGAAAAAAGAACAGCGTTTAAGAAAGACAATAATAAGGCAAAACGTTAAATTGAACTGCTTTGTCTTTTAATACACTTGGGCCCGACCCAAATCCTAGAGTAAATCACACTCCATAATTAATAATGATAATCCTGAGGAAAGCTTTGAGTCTGTTGTCGCCGAGGACAGCCTGTTATTACTGCAACTATATGCTCCACTTTTCAACTTTTAGCTGCTTTTTAATGCAAGACAAATGCTGTGTTTACATAGTCAGTGTTGAGGAATTTACAAAGGGCTTTTGCCCTGTGCACACCAGAAGAATGAATACAATGATTGGATGAACTTTTTTATAGTCCTGTGCATTTTACAAAAGGCGTATATTGATGTAAATGAATTTAGACCCTTGTAGGGGCTGCTATCAACATGTAAAGAGCCTTTGAACCAGCATAACAAAAATGTTTCTGAAAGAATTGCCTGCCCTGCTTTTAAATGTCCCACACACATCAATCAAAGTCTTCAGAATTAAAGGTAGGCATCACTTTGCCTGTTTGATTTCACCATTTGCAGTTGTCACTTTCATACAGGAACTGTGGTTGAACCTAACCTTATTTAGTAAGCTCATGGGAGACTTAGGCAAGATGCTGAGTGTAAATGTTTGTCTTCGATGCACTTGTTAGTCTTAGATGCACATGGAGTCAGATGTGGGTACAGATCCAGGTCTTTGATGATTGGTCTGTGGATAAATTGGCTGACTAGCTGCTGTCTGACATTTTACTCCCATCAAATAGACTTGCTTGAAGTTGCTGTGTCAGCAAGGCCCACCCTCTCCCCCACCGAGCAGCTCCTGTCCCCAGCCAGCTTTCTGTTTATTGAACTAAAGCGCTGTTTGATTTTGTTATAAACGGAGCATAATAAAAACCGCCATATGACTTTCACTGCATTATTCTCACAGCAGAAATATTGCCTGCTTTTGCAGTCAGAGGAAACGTAGTGGCTTAGTGGTTGAAGTTTTCCACTGGTTAGCAGAAGGTTGCAGGTTCAAATCTTAGTAGGAGGTGATAATTATATTAACACCACCTGACACTATACCTCAGGTTTCTTCTGCACAACAGCATGCAAATAATAGCCAGGGGTCACCTGACATGCAAATTTAGTTGCAGGTTTTAATGAAGTGTATTATATTCTTTGCATGTTTATTTTTTTGAAACATTATGATTTTTGCACTGCAGTTATTTCATGAAGTTTTGGCAACAAAGATGTCTGTTTGTATTTGTGCCAAACAGGATTCTTACTTTGTTGTGATAAATATATTTAGAGGTAAATATACTAAAACAATATAGAGTGTTAGTAGTGACTAATAATTGTTAGTAACTGTTAGGACACCTATCTAATCCTCTCAGCTCTGTGGCAAAAAACGAGAGAATAAGAGAAAGAATTTATCTGCATCTAAACACGCTATATAAACATCAAACACTCATTCACATCAGTATGTGAAGAAGTGAAGCGGTTTCACACTCCTGTTCTCTTTAACACTAGTCAAGTATCTCAGACTAGTGTTTTGAATTTTCTAATCACATTTGCGACGTTTATTTGGGAGTGAATCTGTGTCTATGTATGAATAAATGTGAACGCTTTCAAGTTTCAGAGGGTGCGTTCAGACGCTGCGTCGCATCTTCATGCCCGAGGAGGAACACAAAGCGGTCGACACGTTTCAGTTAAAGTTCACTTTGTCAATGTAAAGTCACTTTGACGGCTTCATCGCTCGACAGATATGGGAATTCATCAAGGTAATTGAAGTGGAAAGATTTCCTTCCTGTGCTTGCCCAACAGAGCCAGTGATGTGCTTTTATCTGACACCCCCCTGTAATTAAAGATAAGAACCTAAATATTAAATGCAGACACAGAAGCCAGTCACATCCAGACTCGTAGGAGAGAGTTTAAACAGCTGCTTTAAATGAGAGATAATCTGTTAGTCTGTTGATTAAGTCTTTAAATAATAGATTAATTGGATGTTTGACATGTTGACCTAACGTTCTCCTTTAAACAACAAACAAAAACGCTCTCAACAAACAAGAGAGCATTTACTTCTGTAAATAACATACAGAAGTCATGTGATGTTTAATGGTGAACAAAGTTTTTATATGATTTATTTTAATATGTATGCCAGTAGATATTGGATATTTCATTGTAAACTTGGATGTTTCATTGTGTGTGTAACAATGGCTTTGTTGTTTATTTGTCGTCCTCTGGATGTGATATCAAAGGTTTATGGCCAGTTGTAGCTTTTGGATATAACTTGAAGAGCACTGTGTCTACATGTGTGCAGGTACAGTTCATGTAACAATAGCAAAGCTTTGTGTGTAATTTGAATTTGAAGTCTTTTAGGAAAATTTCATAAAACATAATTTTACTAATGATTTGACAGATTACTTGCATTACGTAAAATGATTCTTTATATTTAGATAAAAAATACTTTCTGTGTTTATGTAGGAGCTACAAACACCTGCAAATACCTGCATGTTCAAATGTATTCCTATGTAGTTGTGTAAATGAATATCTCATTACATTGCTTTAGTAGAATGATATTGATTTATAATAGTAACCATACGTAGCTTATTAGCAGGAAACTAATTACATGAAAATTCTTGTTTTGATACTCACATTGGTATTCATAAATGGTTCATAATTAAAAGTTCTGTAATGGTAACTTATGTAAGAGTGACGTATAGACCACAATCTACTTTCATGTATTGACATACTGATAATCTGTGAGCTGAAACTTACAGCAGGCGAGTTACATCACCCATTGAGATCTCTGTGGGATCAGAACTCCTCTGCTTTCACTGGATCATGTCAGAGTTTATGCTTACATTGTGAAGATCAAATTGAACCGAGCTTTGCAGATCCCAGATAAGCTCCTCCGTCCATGAAAACCGAGATCAGAGCACACAGGAGGAGTTTTATATCATCCACAATGTCTGGGCCTGCCAAAGGGCTGGAGCATAATGAGATTGATCCTAATATGAAATAGCACCACGTCCAGTTTTTCTTCAAGCTTTGTAATCAGACTTCAGGAAGCACAAGATAGGCTAAAGGTTATAAGCAGATTTCAGGATAAAGTGGAACTTATATTGCAGCTAGTCTCAGCCTTAGACGTCATGCCCACAGGTCTGATGTATAAGACACGTTTAACTAGAAACACTTCAGGAGTTTTGAAGTCATCATCTCATTGGTTGAATCAGATGTGTTGACATTGGTTGTCATTTTATCATGTGTTTGTTAGGACCATCTCTAGAGAGGCATATGTCCACTTTGTCCGCCCGCTGCAACAGTAGCTGTTGGTTAACAGTAAGTCTCATAAAGCCAGGCATATTCACTTATTGACAAAGTCTGGACCGCCTCGTAGTCTATTGTGGAAAAGGTCAGACAAAAAGAAAGGTTATTTTCTGACAGACATAAAAAGTGACCAAGCGGAAAAGTAAAAACCATTCAAACAATGGCACTGAAGTCTTAGCCAACGGTTGTACAGAGAACAGAAGAAATGTTTTCAGAATGTAGCAGAAAGCGTTTGCAGTCTTTGTGATCACTGTGGTCTAAGCGACTGTCTCAGCTGAATATTCCATCTGTTATGGATTATTTTGCTTATGTAATGTGGATAAAAGTCATTTGTCTCCTAAATGTTTCATTTTCAGAGCCATTGGGTCCTGAGGAATTAATTTTGTCTGGAGTTTTTAGTCAAATTAAGCACTTATCTGTTTGTATAATAAGAACAAAACATCCTGTCAAGTTAGAAAACCTTTATAATTATATTAGATAAGACAAATCAACAGCAATAGATTTGTTTGAGGACCACGTCTGTTAATGGACTGATTTAGAGTAAGACATCCATTGATTCTTAACACTCTGCTTGTTATTTATATATATTTTTATTTAACAAGAACAGCTGGAGTTGCTGTATCAATTATAACGTCTGCCATTAATCTGAAAAGCATCATTGCCGGTACACGTTAGTGATTATACACAAGTTTCTTTAACACAGTAAAAGTTTTCAAAGTGCATGCTCATTTACTCCCCACCAGGTGAATGAAACAACTCATTTCTTCATTTCTAAGTTTGGAAAAGGTTTGATTTATGTGCTTAATAGATGGGAGTTTCGGAGGAGAAGCTTCCGATTGGTCAGTGTGGAGCATGTTCACACCAAATCGGTGGTCTTTATTTTTTTTTTCGTTTTCCATGGGGAAAGAACAAGAGGGACAAAATGGGGGTTGTGCACTCCTGGGGAAAAACGACACTTTGAATTGTTTTCGTTTAACTTTTGACCCTACAAGCCTTTTAGAAAGGTGCGCGCGTGTGTGCACGTAAGTTTTCGCGCGTGTGTGTAATCGCATAGTTTTGATCTTGTTCGATCACCGCTTTGCTCACAGTGATAGAATCTCTCTCCTCGTTCCTCTCTGCGTTCATTTCATCCCACCCGCGCGTGCTAAGCACGCTGGACTCATTTCATGCCAATGTGAAAATGCCCTCATTCACTGGGGAATTCTAAAGGCATGATCAGGCCCCTTTCATTCGCTTACTCTCGTGTTGCGGAAACAAAAGAGAAATAAAATAGCCTCCGGTCCTCCAGCGCCACTCTTTCATCACTGCTGGTCCCCGCCGGCCTCAGTTTACTAAATTTAGACACTTCGGCTTTATGATCAGTCACCCCCCTAAAATTCGGCTTCGTACCATGGCGTGAACATCTGCAAAACTGCTCTGTGATCAGCTCCGCTAAAACGACCTCTTTGAAACTAACGGCTACTTCCGAAAAAGCACCTCTCATTAATATTCAATGTGAACACTTCCCACTGTCCCGGCAAACTCTCACACCAGGTTCTTTCTGCATCTTCTGCATATTCATGAGCCCACATTCTGATACCGCCGCCCCAAATCACATTTTGAGTCATGTCTCGCGGAGCCACGGCGATCATTATGGAAGGGATATGCGCACGGCTTTGGGGATTGAAGGATGCTGCAATAAAGCGTGTGTGTGCGTGGCGGGTTAAAAAAACAGACGGTAAATGTTGTGAATAGAGAGAGAGATTAATGAGACCGACTTGGTCTCATTCGATGACAGCAGGGATACAGATGTCCCAGCGCAGTATGTGGCCCCTGAACAAAACTACTGGAGCTACAGAGAGGGAGATTTTTCGGAAAGAGAGATTGTTTGGAGAGTGGCAGGAAGTAAAAGAATGGCAATGGTTACATTTTAACACATATTTGATAAATGCATGAGGATGAAGCTTACAAAAGTTGTCAAGAAATTGATAAATATTTAACCTAGAAAATCATAAAAAAAGAGAAAACTAATTTGCATTAGAAAGATGAGTCTTTGTTGAGCCTGTTTTATGACTATTAAGATTTTTATTTGGGACATTATTTCCATGACAGTTAAGCACATTTTCCTCCCACAAATCTCAGCAGCATAATGCAAATATTTAGTTTTTGTTTCTTTTTGTTACTTTTACACACCATGTATATTGTTAAGTAACATTGTTACTTAACAATCTGGTTTCAGTAAATTTGACTTACTGTAATACAATTTTTTTGTTGTACAGTTTTGAGAATTGTAATGCTTAATTATGCCAGTCATAAAAATATTGTTGTTACAAAAAAACTTCAGGGTCCTAAAATATGCTTCATTTTTTTAAACTGTGATTTTACAGTATAAACGGTGCTCATTATTCTATTCATCCCATATTTTACAGTTTTCATTGGCAGTTGGCTCTGCTGCAAATAACCTGTGATGGACACCAACAGACCGATGGACATGGTTTGCCAGACTTTCTGCAATAAGCCCTCTCGTTCATCGGTGGTTGTGAACGCGAGTGCCCTTTTACCTCCTGAAAGGGATTGTGGGTAATGACTTATATCAGAGGCAGGTGTAGGCAGTGACAGTTAAAAATTATTTTCCTCAGCTTCTCAGTCTGCACCCCAGCATTGTCTACCTCTTATCTCTCTCTTCCAGTCCGTCTTTGACAGCGCTTATAGAAGAAGTCACAGTGGCAACAATTAGTCTCGCTGTAATCCCTTAGCTTGTCTGGTCGTGTGGCAACACCACCTGTCAGGACACAGGGTCTTTGGTGTGGTCTGAGTGGTTTCTTCTAAATGTCTCGTGTCAGAACACCGTGGGATGCTGGGAAATGTTTCTTCACAGGATTGTGTCCTCAGAACTTACAAAGGCACAGATTAATGCTCTTTGAAACTGAGCATGCTCTGTTCTCCACCATTTTTCTTTCCAGTTCCAGGCATGTCCCTCAGAGTTTCTTTGTATTCCTAAAAGACTTTATCATGTCCAAGGTGGATTCAAGTGCTTCACAGACATGTACGTAGAAAGTGAGATGTACCAGAGGGAGGGAGACACAGTTTACTGATACCTTGAAAATGATTTGCTGTGTGAGTCTTGTTTATACAGCTTTTTTAAAGATCAGGATTGAGCACAATTTGAATTGATTTAGATGTAAATATCGTAAGGAACTGTTTTTTTAAGGTGAAACTTTCATGTGATGTTTTGATCTGCACTGATCTAAAGTGCAACAACACTAGCTCAGTTGGTAGAGCCTTGCAACAGTTAACAGCACAACGGATGTGGGTTCGATTCCCAAGGAACACACTAATAAAAATTCAATACCTTGAATACACTGTAAGTTGATTTTGAAAACAGCATCTGCCAAACGCATAAACGTAAAGAATTTTCTCCCAAGCATCTGTTTGTTACCTGCAAACGATTTTTCAACAATATTTTCCTGAATTTTGAACCGTCTATAATTCAACAGTCACTCCGTTCCCCCTTCCAAATTGCAGCCCAGCATTGTGCCACCACAATACCTCACAGCAGGTATGGCGTTTTTTTGAGTTGTGGCCACCGTGAGATCTGCACCATATAAATCACTTTGATTTTTGGATAAAAAGTCTGCCTGTATTTCTGATTTCCACAGTTTTGTGTTAAATATCCAGTCGCCAGGATTCCAGTCATATGGTTTATTTAAAAATCGGTCAAAAGAGGAACCTCAAAAGAGTCTTTTCTGAAAAAACAACTGTACTTGACGTAATACTTCTCAGTACACAAACGGTACAGCTGATGGAAGATTTGCTTTCTCTCTTTCGGTGAGACCCACCGTAGGGATGAGCTCTCGACAGCATCTGTCACGTTACCCAAACAAAACACCTGCTGATGGAGGGATGGTAAAAGATAGAGAGGGAGTGATTAAAATAAAAGCCCTCAGTGGTGAGGTTTGTTCTTTAGATGCTTCCTGGACGTCCTGTTTAGATAAATGGGGCCATTTGTTTTTTTCCGGTTCTTTGGTTTAGGGAAATGAAAGAAGAAAAAAATAGCAAGACAAAAGTGGGCAAGATCAGAGGAATCAGACATGTGGAAATGTGTGAGGCTGCGTTTCTTTCTTGTTTGTAGTTTAGGCGGCATTTCTTCCCCGCTCGACTGGTCCCTGGTCAGTACAGCACATCATTAATGCCGGTCTGATTGACAGCTCGACTGACAGCTGGGCCATGTGGAAATTGTGAGGAAGCCCCTTTTTTCCTAAAGGAGACTGACAAGCACACAAAAAAAGACAGTAATGATATTGTTTGACCTGTGGGTGCGAACCACAAGTGCTGCTGGGGCTGAAAACCTTTGTTTATTCAATGTTTCATAAGGGTTTGTGTTTTTGTCCAGGTCTGTACATTCTAGGTAAAGAACGTAGGGAAACATAACTGAGGGCGGAAAGCATGAGAAAGTTATACTCATATAAACATTTCCCAAGTAAACCCCCAAGGTGTACTTGAACACCAGCGTAACTTTGTAGCATATTCTCTGAATAGCTAAAAATGAAATTGTAGAAGATGTCGAACCATGTAAAAAATGCTTGCAAAGGGTCTTTTTTTGCCTGATTCCTTTCCAAAGCTAACAAACATCTATCATGTCAGGCCTGGGGGTGACCTCCACACGATGTTTCAATTTGGGCTCTCTGACAGAGCCATCACTTGCCTCCTTTCTGTCAGACCCTTCCAGTCCACAACAAAAGCAGCTAAATAATTCAGCGTGCCCTTGAGTTTACACACTCACTCACAAGCTCTGATCATCCTTTTAAACAAACGAGTGCTCAGAGACACAGTGGCTGACGGGTTGTCAATGTCAGGGTAAAATAAATGTTTAAAAAAAAGCAGGACAGAAATAAATAAAGGACATGTTCTTGTTGATGGGCTTGAAGTGAAGGAACAGGACGTTAGTAGAATGTTGGGCTGGTGTGGAGGACAAAGGTCACCATAAGAAAAAGTGACAGAGTGTGTTTCCTTTGACTAGCTAATGTATGGATGTAGCATGGGTGTTCTCCATCAACTGTAAACTTGTGTTGGGGTCTATATCCAGTGATTCAATAGATTGTGTGTGTGTGTGTGTGTGTGTGTGTGTGTGAGAGAGAGAGAGAGAGAGAGAGAGAGAGTTTTGTAAATTGTTTTGCTGACTCAGTTTGTCACACATTCAGTTTATGTCAGTGTTCTGTTGCTGAACTGACTTTTGAAAGTTTTTCTATTATGTAATTTCATTTAAAGGTGACTACAATAATCAGTACAAATTTTTCATAAACTTAAGTTTAGTTAAAGTTCTCTATACTTGAAATGAGGAATTTTCAAACTTGTACACAGTTATGAAGAACAAAATGAGTTTCACACCCGTTTTATGACCTTACTTATAAAATGATGAAGTGCAAATTGAGGTCCGGATTATGTAGGATGCTTTAAATATGAGGTATCTCACATTTTTATCTTTACATTCAGCCTGCTTACTAATTTTCTATATTCAAACGTATAAGTAATTTCCAATATTTGCAAATCATGTGTTACAATTTGCAAAATGACACTTTTCATTTTTGAGATTGTTCTGCAAATATGATTATTGTGGAACTGAGGAACACTAGCGACTTAAAAATGAAACCTCCTTTTATTACCTACTTATTCTTGTTCTGTCGTTATTGGAGTCAAGTGAAGAAAGGAAAGATGAGTTGATTTGGTGGTACACTTTCTTTAGAAATGTGGGAAAGCTAGCTAACATAAAATATCTGTTATTCATGTGTAGTTTTTAAGATGGTGAGGTTTGCATATTTAGGGTATTGTAAAGTAGATTTTGGCAGTATTTGTTTGTGTAAGTTATGTGGCAAACACTCAAAATTATTAGCTACTGCCTGGCATTTCCCTCAGGTATAAAAGTTTTTTTTGTTCTTTTTCTTACTGGTGACATTTACAGAGTTTTTCTTAGACTGTATTCAATTCTACTGTTGCAGATCATCACAGCTTTCTAACCTGACAGTATATGTTAAAATACAGGTGTGGAGGGTTTTCCTTAATAACATTAAAGCTGTCCTTAAAACATCCTTTATTCACTTCCACTTTCTCCCTTTTTGTTCTAGAACATGCTGGCAGAGAAAGTGGAGCAGATGATGGAGTGGAGTTCCCGGCGTTCCGTGATCCGTATGAACGGAGATAAGTTCCGGCGGTTCGTCAAGGCCCCTCCCCGTAACTATTCCGTCATCGTAATGTTCACCGCGCTGCAGCCTCAAAGACAATGTTCTGTCTGCAGGTAAGACAAGAACATCCATCTTCTCGCACCTGTCCGCAGGTATAACTGTATTTACTGCGGTAATACACTCAGTGCGCTTAGATAAACATCTGATCTGCCCCGGAGCATCACTGGGAAACCTTCTACATCTGTCTGTTCCACGGCAGCCTCCACCCCATATATCCTTCCTATCTATTTATTCCACGACAGCTACTTACCCTCTATCCACCCACCCTCACATCCATCTCCACCCTCATTATCCCTCCATCGCCGGGTAAAATGACACAGTGCTCATACAGTCTTGTTCCTCAGTGGAATATTAAGCCCTTGTGACTGAACTTTTTCCACTAGTGCTGTTCTGTACTAGTGCTATCTGACTGCATAATCTGATCTAGGGGGTCTAATAAATAAAGGTAACATACCGAACAACTTCTGTGTGCTACCAAAATAGAGGAAGTTAATTTAAAGCGGAACGACCTTTAGACGACCGTTCACCTACTTGGTCTTCAAGAACCATAATGCTTTTATAATTATCTGCTGTCTACTCAAATCGCATCTTTATGTATATTCTCTTTATTTCTCCTTTTTTACCCTTGCTCTCTCTCTTTCTGAAACCTAATTAATAGTTCTTATTCTCTTCAATGTTCAGTGCTGAAGGACTTTCAGAGCGGCTTTGACTGCAGTAAAGTCTCAATGACACATTTGTTTGCATCAGCTTGGTTCTTCCTTTTCGAAACTGGACACTCAGCATGGCATTAAACATTAATGCATATTTAAGCATGTTTGTTTTTTACCCCCATCGAGTGTTTTACAGTCAGCTTTATTGAAGTTTTATGAGCACCCTTTATTGATGCAAAACAGTCTTTGTTAAATGTAAACCCTTTCCATTTTCAGAATAGTGTTTGGAGGTTTGGGTACACTGGATATTTGTGTTTTAACTGTGTTGGTTTATGTGTAAAAAAAAAACATGCAATCATGTGATTTGTCTGTTTATGGTGGACATTGCGATGGCTAAACCCTGACAGGTGGATGTCTATGTTTTCTCTGCAAAAGACATAGTTAATTATTATCATTGTTCTTGTCTTTTTTTCTCATTTTCTTTATGCTGTCTACCCAATGTATAATAAACAGCAATCACGGCACAAAGTCGCAGTGAGATGACAGTTCTCTAATGAATTCCTCCTTGTTGCCCTCATGATGTTTGCTGGCTTTCTTCTAATGAGTAATCTCTTATTCTCTTTCTCACTTCTCATCTCTCTCTCCACCCCTGTTGAAAATGTCTCTGTTACAGGCAGGCTAATGAGGAATATCAGGTGTTGGCTAACTCCTGGCGCTACTCTTCGGCCTTCTCTAACAAACTCTTCTTCACGGTTGTGGATTACGATGAAGGGGCTGATGTCTTTCAGCAGGTATTCAACCCACAAAACTGTTTAAAATTCTCTATTTGCATGAAGCTTATCAGGTATAACCATTCGTGTAATGTGGGGTTCCAATGAAACATGGATACATATTTACTATATATATTGCTATATACTATAATTTTACTGTCTTAGCCTTAAAAAGTCCTAAACATTAATTCATCTAAGGATGTGGTGATTGGATTTTTATTAACCATGGATTCAGATTTCAAAAGCAATCCCTACAGGGGGAGGGGCTTCCTGATGCTAATTAACTAGCAGAATACCCAAAATAGATTAAAACTAGAGGATAATTATACAGGCTAACAATTTAGAAAAGTTTTGAAGCACTTTTACTGTTTGTTGTGTTCTCCCTGCTAGACATAGATCTGTTTTTATAAACGCATACGCAAATGATCTCAGCTTCTAATTTGTCAGAGACTGACAACTTTAAGAATTACATTTTAAAAAGCAGCAGGAACAATCAAACGGAAAATAGCTCCCCGTCTATTTTTGATGTAATGAAATGTCACACTTCTCTGGGGGAAATTACAGAGACGAAGATCTGTACGACACAGAACACGCGCATTAATTTAAACAACGATGATACATAGATATTCTGCTGCACTATTCACACTAAAAAGTGTGTGTGTGTGTGTGTGTGTTTGTAAGAGAAACTTGATCAAAGTCACGTGTTAAGCACTTACGCCTGTGGAGCTGTATCTGAAGTAAGAACATTGAATTAGCATTAGTGACATAGATTAGCTGTTTAGCAAGGTTTCAAACATTCTGATTTAGAATATATGACTGATAAATGGTGTTATGATCATGCATGTTCTCTGATGTTTGTGTTTATGAACTAAAACTATAAAATATATTTAATCACAGCAAATTGTTCCTGTGCCTGAAAACTTAACTGCTCCAGTGAGGAGCATCCTGAATTTTTAGCTAGTTCATGCCACCGTTTTGCCACAGGTGCACAACCCACCTTCCTCACAATGGAAGTACCTCACAAATCTAGGATTTGAACCTGCAACCTTTGAGTTACCATCCCAGATTAACCATTTCCATGCCAGTCTAGAGTGTTCATAAGGTCCTTGCTTTTGGTGAATCTACTGGTAACTGTTTTAGGTTGCAACCCAAAAGTTGTAGGTTTGAACCCTAACAGAGGGTGATCCAGGAACTATAACCAGCAGCCTTTTAAGGAAGCTTTCACCAGGAAGAACTGTGTACTTTAAAGGTGTGTGGTATGATAACCATAGCAACCTGACTTTGAGAGCATATGATTCCACCCTCCTTTCAGAACGCTCACCAATGCAATGTCACCAAAGTCAAACGCATGCATAGTTTTACCAGCAAGTAGGACAACCTATGATTGCATTCAGACCCAATGCAATAATTAGAGGAGCATTTTATGGTCTGTCACCTTCCACAGAAGATTGATAGATTTGACTGCCCCGCCTTTAATTACCATTTGATTAAAATGTCACCCAAATAACATGTTTATAGTTATCAAATGAACATTCCAGTACATTGGGTAGATAGAGCTGGTGTAAACACTATTAATCGGTTTGTTTGCAAGCATGGATATGTTTATTCCATCACACCTAAGGCAAATAAAGGGTTCGATTCACCTCTCTTCATATGCATGAGAATGCAGGGGAGCGGAAACAGTTGCATATGTTTACAAATTCTGAATTATTTATTATTCTCTACTTATTCTTTATTCAAAACAGAAGCCCTGTTGCCTATATTCATTGCAATGCCTGATATAATTTTGCATGCTGAAAATGCAGTTAGGTTTGGAAAATGGAGACCGCCTCAGTTCACCCACAGTCTTGCATCTCAACCAAGCCCAACTCTTGGAGGACATGTGGGTTAATGTTGATTTGATGTGTTTTCAACCAGAGCATGAGGACAGCAGTATTAGTCAGTCCATTAGTATGCTAATAAACAGATGTGTGTTAGAGGTGCTAGTTATTAACGTTCCCCAGTGTTTTTAAGAGACGAGTTTCCCGCCAGCGATTACACGATAATGCCCCATGATTGAAATTATATGTAATTACATGAATATCACTTAGCCAGATTTCCTCTCATTTGCTCACCCTCATGTCGTTCCAACCGTGTATTATTTTCTCTGTTTGATGAACACAAAAGGAGATATTAAGCAGAATGGCTGAGCTGTGTTTTCCATGCAATAAAAGTGAATGGTGATTTAGAGTGATAGATGCGCTACATTTCAAGCCACGTGAAACACTAGACACACAGACCTATGATGTAACTTTAGAGTCACCATGATATCAAAATCAAACGCTATTTTTATTTTTTATGCAGTGTATTTTATAAATGGTTTATTTTTTATTCATCTGGCCTTGTAATCTTTGCCCAGAAGCTGAAATTGTACCTCCCCCTGGAACAGCAGCCCTTCTCTAATGATGTTGGTCTCATGGCTTGGGTGGAGCCAGAGCTGTTAACCCCTCCTCTCCAATATTCAGTCTGCTGCAAGCTGTAAAATGCCTACTTTTCTTTAGCCAATCAATTCCCAGGGAAAAAAACAAGCCACGCCCTTAATTGTCTATTTTTTCTTTGATTTTTTTGGAACTTCTTTGAATTGAAATTCTTTTAATTTCTTTGAATTAAGTCAGTTGCAATTTCTGGTTCACACAGACTTTAAAATATAACACACATCATATTGACTGTTTTTTGTCCTTTATGGAGTTTGGCAGATTTCAATTCACTTTAATTGTGTTGAAAGTAGGAGCTGTGACATTGACAAAAGAAAGTAAGTAAACTTAGGTTTGAATGATATGGATTTTAAAAAGAATCATTTTGGGGACACTGTTTCTTTAAGACCTTGTGCGTCTGTTCTTTTTTTTAGCAGTAATTTTCCTCTTCTGTCTTATTCTCACTTTCTTCTGTAATCTCCTCCCTGTTGCTCTCTTTCTTTCTTTCTTTCTTTCTCTCTTTCTCTCTTTCTCTCTTTCTCTCTCTTTCTCCCCCATCAGACATTTATTCTTGTAGTGGGTAATTCACGTCTCTCTGGAGTCTCTTGAATTGCTCCTGTCCCCTCAGTAAAAGAAATCTCTAGAATATGCATCACATTGTTCCTGCTGCTTTATTGATTTATTAGTAGATATTAATGTTTTTGTGCTCTTGTCTCTTTTCTATTCATCACTCCCTGCCCTCCCCTCTCCTCATCTTTGTATTCATCTCTCCTCCTGCGCTCACTCCTCCTTTCTGTTCCTCACCTCTTATTGTTTATCATATCTTCTGCCCTTCTCCCCCAACTCTGGCCTGTCCTCCAGCTGAACATGAACTCTGCCCCCACCTTCATGCATTTCCCAGCTAAAGGGAAGCCAAAGAGGGCGGACACCTTTGACCTCCAGCGGATTGGATTCGCCTCTGAGCAGCTGGCCAAGTGGATTGCAGATCGAACTGATGTGCAGGTACGTCTGCAGCCGCGCAACACCGTAATACTCGCAACTCTGCTGGAGTCTCAGATCTCACACCTGTTGTCTGTGTCAAATAAACATGTCTTTAAATATGACATAAAAACTAACAAACCCTGATTGGCCACTTCTTATGTCCGCAGGTGGCCTCCTTCTGTCTGAAAGCCTGTGAGTCTATAAGTGTACTCGCACCAAGCACTGTTGTCTTGAACCGTGCTGAACACAATTGTACTCGAATGAATTAAATACATTGAAAAATACATTACCCAAGTAGAAGTGAAAAGTGTTTGTTATGGTAATGATGAGAAGATATCCTGTGTTCTGACACGGTTAGACCAATTGAACTGGTAAGCGGAGCGCTCACGCTGGTCAAACAAACCAGGCTTTAGGGAACAAATGTGCGTGTGTGTGGTTCACAGTGCCTAGTGTGAGTACACCCTATGTGTGTTTCGTGCTTTGGATAACATTCTGAGAATGTTCTCTGTTAGGCTTATGTTTGTATGTTAATTTTTTTTAATGAAACCTTTAGCATTGTTTATTCAAAATTAAAAAAGCGCTTGTATAACCAATGGAAAATGCGCGGTTTACTTATTTCCTGTTTGTTCAAAGTTTAATTCTGTGTCTGATATGCTTCAAGACTGATAATCAAAATATTAATCTGGTCTGTGAACAAATAAAGCTCTTACGCTCTGTTGAGTAAGAGATTTCTCCAGGGCTGTCAACAATTACAACACCAACAGTTTTAATTTGCCTTGTATAAGCCTCGCTTTGTCCTGTTCACCTGGAAGAATGAAGTTTTGTTTCATTTAATTTGGCCTGCTTGGCAAATCAAGCAAAGGTTCATTGCAGTTCTCTTAATAATATGGAGATCAGTGAGAACTAGTGTAAATTAAGAGACTTATGAAGTCTTCAAGGTGGAACTGAACAGAGATGATGTACACAAGCACAACCAGATATGGGATTTTCCTCCAAGAAATGGAGACAGATAACGTCTGATTTCCCCATCATGTTAACATAGATTTTCCCTCCAGAGGAAAATATTACCAGCACCCTAATGTGTTTCCAGATGACTGCCTTGGAGCGCCGACACTAATTCAGTCACCTTATTAAGACTGGAGTTCAGCTTTAATACTTTTGAATAAGTCACTTAAGGGATAGATCACCTTAAGGGAATGGCTGAGTTATGTCGAAGTCGATAAAAATGGAATTCTAAAGGCAGATTTTCCCTCACAGAACGTTAGCCTATTAGAACGTGGCATCTGAATTGCGGAGGTTCATATGTCAGACTGTTCACAAATCAAACCTGTTTTTTTATTTATCTCGGAATCACATTTATGTAAAGGCACGAAAACACCTTTGTGAGCTGCAATCTTTTATTCCGTCTTACCGTCTTTAAAAGGTCTGCGTGATTGTCGTTCATCTTAAACAACAGGGTAGAACGGAGAGATGGCAAGCATAATGAATACATCAAAAGAGTTTATTTGTTTTTTACTCTGTTTACTTCATTACCATAACATTAGCTAAAGTAGCTATTAGTCTTTGTCGACTAATTCGTACGCATCAGAGCATTGCTCGTCCACCCCCTGCAGTAGACTGAATTATAGGTGAAGCCGCCCATTTTTATCCCAGATTAATCTGATCTGATTTGGGGGGGCATGGAGCGCAGCAGAGGGTGTAGTACACGTTTTGAAGGGATACATTAAGGCCTTGAACGTCAGGCACTAAACTTGTTTACAGCCCTCTGGGTCTCGCATCACATCGCTCATAAATAGAGCATTCTGGGCATCCGATGCATCTTAGACTTACTGGCCCTGTGGGTCTGCTTTTAGCATCAGGCTTTGAGGAAGGCAAATAAAAGAGGTGGGGGGTGGCCATTCTATGCAGGAAATAATGCGGCCCTCTGCATGCAGTATTTTTTCAAAGATCTGTCATTCAGCATAACCAGGTGCTGAATGCGTCGAAATGCGGCTAAAGTGTAATTAAATCAAGTCTCATTTTTAACCCCAAACACTTCTTTTTATGCAAATTAGGTTTAGTATAGAATGTGCCCTGTTAACAAAAGCATGCATTATTTGCAATTAACGCTGCATTGTGGCACTGTCTGGAAAGCAGACGGTAAATGGGAACTTTAGCCAAAATAATTGTTGGTTGATGTTTTCTACCAATCACGGCAGCAGTAATTTATCAAATATGGAAGAGGAACGTTATAACCCGGCACATGTCCAGACGTGCAATATGCAAAATTTTGCAGTTTATTTGCAAACGCTTTCAATGGGTGCAATTCTTTTCTAGTGATGTCCTCCCCCTACCTGTTTTTTACTTTGGATGGTGTGACACAGTGGTGACCAAGGTTGGCCTGCAGACCTATAACAATTGAACCCAAACTTTCATCTTTCAATCTGTCTGCTTGACCCACTTTGAAGGGCTAACCCTGACTTCAACCCTGTTCCCTCTGAACATAACTGTGTTTTCTTCTGAAGGTGACAGTTCTCATTTTGAGGGTAAAGTGTAGTTCATGGACATTTCTTTGAATGTTTTGAAAGACATAACAGGGGTGCGATGGGCATTATTCTGCCATCTCTTTTCAGTATTTATCACAGAATAATGAAACCTCACTTCTGTTGACAGTTTGAAAAACAGGATGCTTTATTCTAGTGTCAGTTTAATTTTTACAGTCACGTCAATTCATACAGTGAGGCTAAAAAGTTTATAGCACATTCAATTTCTTTTTACATAAACCTCAAAAGATGTTTTTGAATTGCTGAACTTCCAAACCCAAGCAAATTCAGAGTGCACAATGAAAATGAAATATTTAAGTATACTATTTAAGTAAATTTAGGCGATTAAATAAATAAAAAATGTAGAGTTGTGTAATTGACCATGTTAACTGCTTTGTTTGAAAGGTCTTCTTCAAGGTCTTCCAGATTCCATGCATCCAGAAAAGTCTTTGGAACGTTCTCAAACATGCTGAGATAAGATCATCAGGTTTTTTGTCTGTGCCAGACAAAGTACTTGATGTCATTAAAGCAAAAGGAGGCTATCTGTTTATCTGACTAAAACTGTTTCTAAACCAAGTGACCTCAACAAACTTTCACTRGGGCACCAAATGACTTAAAATATTTAAAAGAAAATTCATTAAAATAAGAAAAAACAACATAAAGATAAAAGATAAAGATGTTTCTTAGTATTTGTTTAAACTTGTAGCAAATATACGTCCTTTTAGTTATGACCTAGAAGTCCTAGAAAACTGTAGAAATCGTGAGTGGAGGGGCCTTCAAAAGTTGTCGACATTGGAGGCGAGCGTATCATCAAAAAGGCTGAGAACTACTGGACATTTTTGGATTCCATTTGTTGACACTTTAGCTTTGAACTCCTGTAACTCCTTGACTGTATATGTCTCAGCAACATACTGTTTAGTTCTTGTTTGAACCACAAAATGGACAAATCTGCTAAAAATCTGCTAAAATATGAATAAAATCTAAGCCTTTTATGTTGCTATTTTCCAGATCCGGGTGTTCCGGCCACCCAACTACTCCGGGACGATTGCTCTGGCTCTGCTTGTGTCTCTGGTTGGTGGACTTCTCTACCTGCGCAGAAACAACCTGGAGTTCATCTACAACAAGACTGGCTGGGCCATGGCTGCTTTGGTGCCTTATGTTCATTATTAAAACCTAATTTATGCTAGTGCTAGGGGTCATGCCTTCATTTGATAACCTGGCAGCAACATTGCATGTCTTAGCAACCCTACTATGGTCAGATCTCTCTTACTGTAACAAGTACAATAACTTCAACACTTTGCTATTGCTTTATAAGCTCCTTTAATAAAATAAAATCAGCTGACCATGAAGTAAACCTAGATTAAAATTATTTATAGAGGTTTTTAACCATAAAATAGACCTGTATATTGAAACTAAACCTATGATGAGGTTATAAAAACAGGAGTCAACAGCTCAAGGGGAAAAGCAAGCTGTAGGTGTAGTGTCACCATTGGTGGTCAGAAATGAAGTGCTGACTAGAATTAAAAGTTTGGATTTGCACGCTTTTCCCACTTTGGTCTGTACATTGTCACTATTTTTCTGAAGTCTGAAGGTAAAAGACCTTTACTGCCCCAAAGGATCAAGTTTGTTATCCACCATATTGATTACAAGGCCAATTTGTGTAAAGTTTTCTGCAGGCTGTTAGCCTGTAATCAATTTTCACTGTCTGCTATTTCTGTTTTGTCACCCTCGTCCCTTCACCAAATCACTCACCTGACACACTCTTGCCGTCTCTGTTCTTCTGTTCTGCAGTGTGTGGTGTTCGCCATGACCTCTGGTCAGATGTGGAATCACATCCGTGGCCCTCCGTACGCCCACAAAAACCCTCAGAACGGACAGGTGGTAAGTGCTGCCCACCTGCTGACCTCACTTCCTGTCTGGCCTCAATGTTTGGTTCTTCACATCTTCAATGTGCTTTGAATGTATGCCTCCTCAATTTTCTTTGATTTTATTGACGTCAGTTTATTACATGAATTTTACTTGCTAACCAGTCGGCACAGTCCAAATCTCTCACTGCTTGGCCCATTTGGTATGTGGTAAGCTGTATCCCCCCTTTTTATTTGTCATTAATCCTGTGGAATATTAAGCTGTTAGGTATCGCCTGCATTCATAAGCAAAATGTTATACACACGCCCGGTCTAATCCTGAAATATTTATGCACAGCAGCAATCCCATGCACGTGTTGTTTTGGGTTTATCTCTCATTGGCTCCTGAGTGATCTCTCCAGTCAATAAAATGATAAATCTCGAATGAATTAAGGCCTTTTAATTATTAAAACATAAATAAAGGGATCAGCTACTTACAGTGCATAATCCTTCCCAGTACAGCTTCATCATCGCCTCTCATTAAGCTCCAGGCAGGAAGTTTGAAGCCATGTTCCTGCGTCTAATAGCCATCTGAGGCAGAGGTGAATGAAAACGCTGATGACATGGAAAATTGAAGTCGGCGAGGTGAGGTCGTAACATCTAACCCACGCTATACAGGAGATATCATTAGTGCTGTTGTAAAATTGGAACCTCGTTGACTGAAGGCCTCTGAGAAATATTTGCATTCAACAGACCTCACGCTAAAATTGTAACAATTTTGTATCCAAGTAGAGCGAAAAGAAGTGGGACTTTTTATAATAGTGACAGGTTTAAGGGTTGACATCAGAGTGTGTTAGAATGGGCTATTATAAATGGCTCCAACTTCTTAACAAGTTTTAGGTCAATTTTGGCAGGAGTGTGGCAAGATTTAGCAATTTTGTTTTTTTTACACAGGCTGGGAACACAGTAAAAATGTTGATACTGGTGCAATAAAGAAACATTTCTCAGAAAAGATGTTTCTTAGTTTTAGTGTTTGGGGTTTTGCTAAAACACTAAAAAACAACAGAGTCCAGCGCTATAGACTGCAGTATTAGTGCACTACCTCATGTGACACTTATGGGGACCAATTACACTCCTGCTTTCTTTATAAATAACTGCTGTCTAAAATAAAACTTAAAAACACTGTTTTTAAACAACATGCTTCCTTTAGTGACTGTGTCTGTGTTCTGAAAGGACACAGGCCATCTGCTCTTCACTGCATATTTTCGGGATGATGTTTCTGGAAAACTAGCACAGTTTTAATCCCCACCTGGACCAAGAAGACGTTTATGGACTGTACTTTGGGTCCAGCTGCTTTGAGTTGTGACAGCGTAGTTTGTGTGTGTGTGTGTGGCTTAGGATAAGGTGCCAAACCAGCAAGTGTATCGCAGTAAAATTACAGCCATGTAAAATATTCACTGCTTCTGTACTTGTGGAGTTTAGCAGTACAAACTTACTCATTAACGTAGCTGTAGAATTTTGTTTCATTTACAAATGTGGATGAGCTACTTCAAAACTTTTTATGTTTGCATTCGTATTCATTTTTTTCTTATAGTTGTACATCTTGCCTTTCAAAACGCTACCAGGAAATTGACTTAGAATTAATTGCATCTGCTGATAGCATCCTGATTCACTTAAAAAAAAGCAAATCGAGTGATAAATTACTGTTGCAATGATCAACAACAAATGTAAACAAACATTTCTTTTGCACATATACTAAACCGTGCAAAACAAGATATGCGGCAACATCTTCACGCTTGAAACAACCTGCAAAACTTTATAGGCGGTAGCTGTTAGCTGTACAGTGCTTAGTGGAGATGTTTTAAAAAAATAATGCCATGAATGGATTTTATTTATCACTTAACTTCTATTAATTTAAATCAATTTTTGTTGTGACTCCTATTTGCTTTTAAAACAATTTTTTGTCATTGATACACTTGCTTACAGTTGACAGAATTGTACGTCAACTAAGTAAATCAAATTTACTTAGTTAGCACACAATACTAGTCTTGTTAATTTAAAAAGCACTTCCTTCTGGATTGGTGATCCTTCTCTGATAACATCAATGATGGTTGGTCAGAACATTCTTTAACCCCCCCCATCCCCATAAGGGTTTTGGAAACGTTACCAGTTCTTATAAATGTAGTTTTTTTTTTTCTACTGTAAACTCACACTTCCCACTTCCCATGTAAACAGACGTCATATAACAGACGGTCACACCATATGACTTCTAACTTGTACAAAAATCTTATTGGATTATTACAGTGAATGGCACAGATTGTTTGTAAATCTATATTGATATTTTGTGCTGATATTTTTCTATATAGGTCTAATATACATTGAGAGCTGGTTAGCACAGTCATTTTTGTAGTTCGGTTTCAGTGCATTTTCCAGTGCAGCACCTGCATTGCCCATTAAAAATAAAGATACATGCCCACCACTGTAGACCTTTTTCCAAAATATAACATAAGCGTCTATAAATAGTTGGGAAAGGGTCCCTTTCTAAATGTGTGAGTGTTTTTCCAGGGCATAACAAGCACACACCCACTTTCAAAAATGTAAAAAATATAGAAAACAAACAAGCCAAAAAGCATCTCCAAACGGCAATTAAGGCAGATACGGAGAGGCTAATGTACTATAAATTGTTAAAAAGGCTCATCGCTTGTCTCATTTGTTGTACAGGATGGGATGGTGTGAATGGTCCATTTATTTGCAGGCTGTGATGGTGAGTGGGGGATTGTTGATTCTTTAATCTGTTTTATTGTCTTATGACTCTGCTTTGGAATCCTCTTATTTAGAGAATGTAGCCTGAAGACAGCCTTTATGAAATATTCAAGCCTGAACATTGATCCATAGCCGTAAACATGCTCCTAACAATGGCATGAATCTCAGACTGCAGGCACAGGACATCTGTGGCTCACAGCACAGAGAGTTTAAACGGAGTGGTATTTCTCAATCTGTCGTACTGTACCCCCCAGCTGGACCTGAAGGAAACACTTTTATTAGCGTGAGATTACAGTGTCAACTGAGACTGGGCGATATGTAGCTTAAAGGAGTGTATCTTTGTTTCTTTGTAACCCTTTTGAGCATATTCAGTATCTGTTAATCTTATTTTCTGGGAAGTTGCCTTTTTAAATAGCCAGCAGCTTCAAAATGCAGTTAAATAGTTAGTTGTAATAGTTAGTTGTAAGTTAAATACAGTAAATACATTAGCTATTAATTTTTTGTATATTAACAATTAAAAAATATGTTTTTAATATTAACTAATTGAAATTGACAGTTCAAACTGATTCATAGAAATAAATGAATTTTCATCCAATCATTACAATACAAAAAACAGTATTTCAGTTACATATTTTAGCAGTATGTGGGTTGCCTGGGAATCGAACCCACGACCCTTGCGTTACTAACACAATGTTCTGCCAGTTGAGCTACATGGTTGAGAAGTTATTTATCAGCTCTTATCATTTTCTTTATTCGTTTTTTTGTGATAAACATATTCTGCATACTATATAGATCACTTTATAATTTTGGGATTTGGAATCATGAGTGTTCAGTGACCTTTTTTAAAGGAAGTGATGTAATAGCCTAATATTTAAGCGACTTTGCCTAACCGTACATGCAATTAGTTGTTATCACTGAAAAAAAATTATTCTTGGTTAAAATGCCTCGGTCGTACACCAAACTATAGCATGTTGTTGAGATAGATTTTCGGTCATCATTTATGGTTGTGCATCGAAGTGTGAAATTAAAAAAAAAGGTGGAAATAGGTTGTGCGAAAGACAGTGGTTGGGGGGGGGAACATTACCCTGATTTTCTAAACTAAACGCTACATTTGCATGAAATTATATTTCTCTAGTCTGACTGTGAAAGTGCCATTTCTACATTTTTTGCTGGCTTCATCCTGCAGCCCAGAGCAAAAGCCATTTAGAGAGTTGAAGGTTGTTTTGATAATGAAAGCGCCGGCTGCTTACTGACGAAACGGTGAGGCAATGTGAGGTGACGCTACACATTTACGTGTGGTTCACACCTTAGGACAGATCACACACACATAAATACCTCTGTGTGTTTATATACTAGATGAACATACTTTAGGCTGAACAATTCTCAACATTTTCTCTGGCTGTTATGCCGTGCTATGAAGCTATTAATTTCTTCTCCTTTTTGGCTCCTGGGTGCACGGCCATTCTAATAATTTCAGAAAAAGCAACTCCAGTCCAGGTGAAAAGGATTGTGGGTTATTTGTTATGAGATAAATGTTCCTCCTGAAATTGTGCTAGTGTCCAAGAACCATGAAGCCATGGCACAAAATGGATGGCATTCCAATTGCAAATAGAAACTGGAAAGCGTGGAAATGTATGGATATCATTTATCCGGATAGAGTAGCCATGGACGTCTAAACCTAGGAATGTGTTTTGGTAAAATAAAGGCGTTGCAAATTATTACCCCAATGTAGCTGCATTAAGCCTGTTACATTAATTCACAACCACCATCAAGTGGTCAACTGAAACATTTTTCTTTAAAAGTATTGTTTCTCCATCTTAAAGTCCAAAGACAGGCCTGAAGATCTTGTGTTTGTGCTGAGCTCTGTTTTTAGGTATTAAAAGGACAAAATGGCCAAAAATTGTCATAGTTTATTCGTCATATTCTTAAAATATGTCATTGTTTACGTTTTTGTTCCAGACTTGTTGGGCCTCTTCTAAAATACAAAAAGAAATCTTTTGTTTAGGCCATTTTTACACTGTAGAATGTAAAAGAGATTTTTAAGTCTTTGGTGACTCATAAAATCCAAGTATTTGAAATGCCCCACAAAAAAAACGTTCACCTAAGATGGCCTGAGGGTGAGAACATTTTCATTTTTACAAGTATCCCGTTTGTATCCCAAGTATCCCATTTTTTTATAGTCAAATGGTTTTAAAATAGCAGACTGGCTTGTATGTTCTGTTTGTATAGATTTATGTATGCCTTATTTGCATTTACATTGGTGCTCCTGTTCCTTTAATTCCCTTTAAAGTTTGTCTCCTAAACTTTCATTGTGAAGTTTAATGTTCAGGTTTATTTGGTGGCTCTTTCAAAGTCACCCTGACGTGCCTGTTTCTCTGGCTGCATTATCCTTGCTTCACTTCACCATTTTCATTTCATTTCCCACAATTCCTTAATGAACTCTCCCAGCCTCATTGTATTTACCACCTCTTACAGCCAGTGCGAGGTAAATCATCTGTTCTTCCCTTCCAACCATGTTGTCACTTTTATTGTATCTCGGCAAATATTTTGGCTTGGAGCTTGGACTCGGCTTTGCTAGGGAGTCTTTATTAACTGAATTGAACTGTGAACTGAAGCATTAAATAAATGTTGCACTTGAGGCAAAGATTTTTCAAGATCTCATCCTGGCGACTCTTGTTTTTCTTTTTTTCTCTCCTCTGCACTGGCGGATGCCGAGGGAGTGTAGCAATAAAAATGAATCTGTACAGCAAATGGGAGCTTTAATTACAGCTGAAACAAGAGACCTGCAGAGGAAAATAGAGAGGAAAAAAGAAAAAAACAAACAAGAAAAGCAACGGCTGATTAACTGCGAATTAATCACGTTGATGCAAATCTTTCCATTTTGGCTGCAGGACCTTCTGGCTAAAGAAGTTTTTATGGGTAGCTTTTCTCATTGGCCACATTTATGAGAGCAATGAATGGTGTGGAAAAATAACCAGAGTAACTTATGTATGTTTTCGAGTAGAATTAGGGCCCTCAGAAGGTGTGTGTTCCCTTGTAGCTCATTGTTTATTCTTCATTGGCATCAGTTTAAGCTGTTAGTCAAAGTCCACTTAAAAACCTACAGACAGAGTTTTCCTCTGTGACCTCTTGTGGCTGGTCAGTTCCATGCAAAACCTTTATTTCTGTTGATAAATGTAGGATTGTAATCCTATGAAGTCTAGTGGACAGTGTGGTCGATTGATGATTTTTTTAATATATAATATTTAAAATAATATTATAATATATTATATATATATTATATATATACCTGTGTATTTCTGTTGATAAATGTAGGATTGTAATCCTATGAAGTCTAGTGGACAGTGTGGTCGATTGATGATTTTTTTAATATATAATATTTAAAATAATATTATAA
>JBAJNP010004796.1:0-31782 GCA_036877545.1 Yasuhikotakia modesta | reverse complement strand
ATGTTCCCCTGTGAAACAACAGTGTGATAAGGTCATGGGTGTAATGCTGTACTGTACTGTTATAACTGTACAGTACATATTATTATATATTCACAGAAGCAGGAGGGAAGAGAGAATCTGAGTGTGTCCCACACATTAATTGAGAATGATGGACAGAGGGGAGAAGGAAGGATAACCTGGACTTTCTTTTATGAATTCATTGACAGATACAGAGAGAGAGAGAGAGAAGTAATGTTGTGTCTTTCCTCAAATGCCTCAATATGTCAATAAGTCATTGACTTTGATTGAAGGCCTTGTTTAGATTGTGTCTGTTTTACTGCTGGAACAAAGATTTCTTCCTGAGTCTTTGATGAAACCCACAAAGCAAATAATCATTTTGGAAGTTAATTTGAGCTCAAAGGTTCTTTAAGTGATCAGTAATAAATATCATATTCTCATAACATCTGAGATGTTTTTGATATTAAGACCAGTGATTTTAATAGGGTTTTTGAGAGAAACACCTTCACATTCTTTATGAATTTTTATCTGCATGATAACATCAGAAATGTATTGAAAACAATTTAAAATCTGTCAAGGTAAAATTAATGGTCATATTTAAGTCATTTAGATGAGTAAACTATTTTAACGCTTCAGTTAATAGATTTACACCAGTTACATACTGAACACTGTATATTCTATTTCCTTCAGTATTTTACCCACCGAAACAAGGCAGAGGTCAGTAAATCTGACTGTGGCTGGTCCAAACATTCAGTTTGTTGGGGTCTCTCTTTCTCTCTATCTGCTGCTGATCAGGGAAGATTGATGCCTCTGTTTGTCTCCCCGGCTCTTTCTTTATAACAGTCTTATGAGTCGGCCGCCCAGCTGATAGTGGAGGCTGTTTGAGTTATGTCCCCAGATGGCTGAACCAGGCCGAGCCAATGGGGTTTCACCCACCCTTAGCCTCCACCAAAAACAAAGAAATCAAGATAAAAAAATGGACGCATGAAATATCAAGGTGGCTGCCAGGTATTTGCAGAGAGTGTCATTTAAATGTGTTGTTCACTGCTGGAAGTGAAGGTAGAAGTTATCTAAAATTATATGTATATCCTTATATACTCCTTAAATTTTATGCGTATATATATCACACTTAATGGGCTTTTAACTTTTGAAAAATGGCATTTTAGCATAAGTCTGTTGACTGGTGTGATTTGTGAGTTTAAAGTGGAACATACAAGCTATTTTGGGAGGCCTGATAATTCAGAGGTTCATGTGACCTGGTTTTTTTATTGGTGGCCTCTTCAAAGTATCTGTCTCTTGTTTTTTTACAGTGCTAGATGACTTTGTCTGTACATGTGTATGTATGCACCCAACATTTTGAAGGTGTAAATCTCCTCCACTTTCAGTTGGTGATGAATAAGTGGTGTGTGCGTACAGGCACTCAGTGTGTGGTCATAATTTTTGTACTGTACAGTGCCAGATAATTGTGTGGTGGACGCGTGCCCATGCGTCTGTGTGAGTATATGTGCAGTACTTTGTGTATATCGCCGTCTCAGAGATGCCATTGTTTAGCCTCTGGAGGTTTCATTAAGGCCTTGGTGTTCGGAGGTAAAAAGTCATTCATCTCTCCTGTTGCAAAGTGCCAGCACTACTCTTTGTCTCTGCGTCTCCCTTTTACTCTTTCACTTCCCACTCCCTCTGTCCCTTCCCAGCATGCACCACTCTGAGATGGGAAATAAAAAGAGGGATCAGACAGACCACTATGGCCTGTTTGATGTGAGGCAGACTGACTTGTCTAACGAACCCAACATCTTGCCTCTACGTTTTTCCAAACGCTCATTAATTAGCCCTGTCAAAACTCCCCCCCGCCGCCTTTTTCCAGAATGGGGGATGGCTTCAAGAGCTTGAGTGGGATACCGTTAATTAAAAATATATCAGATAATGACCCTCGAGTGCTAATCATGATTGCATTAACCCTTGGTTACTGACAGTAAGAGCTGAACCGAGCCGTCCAGCGCTAGATGGTTCCCTTTGTCCTGAAGTTTCAACGCATTGAAGTTTCCGAGGCCTGCAATAAGAGAAACAGCTTTGATTTAATTGCCTATGTCCCATTATTCCAGCCCTAATGAGAAGACTTGACAGCGCCTTCAGATGTTTTCATGAGTGGAGGCTGTGTTTTATAAAAGGAAGTACAGATCTCCAGTCATAGAAGAAGAAGCATTGAGAGGAAAAGACAAGTCAGCTTTGAGCACACGATCAGTGTCTTTTCTGGCCTGGTCCAGGTTGTTCTGTGCTGGTATCTTGGTTGTATCTGTTGTGCTTTTGTTCCGCCAGTAGACAGATTATTAATAACTTGCTGTTTCTTGTTTGAGTTGGTGTGCTGGTCACTGTCAGGAAACTTTGGGAACTGCCTCATTGTGAGAGGCATTAGACAAGATAAGACGATACACACACACAGTAAAACTCTCTCGTCTCTCTCTCGCGGCCTAGTCACCATATCTGCCCTTTTTGTTCATATTAGTTTGGTCATTTAAATAATTTGGAGTTAATCATGTGTTTCCTCAGGGTCTCAAGTCAGGGGTTGGGTGGGCAGTGGGAAGCCTGGCAGGACCAGGACTTGTTCCGGCATGTTCTTCAGTTCTCTGGAGTGGAGAGAGCTGCAGAAAAAGACAAATGGGAGCAGAGAGGCCAGAATCTGCCCAGGTCTTCCCATGCAGAACTCTAATTAATTTTGTGCAGTGTTTGAGAATTGATTGTGGGCATTGCTGTTTCTAATTTGTCATCTGTGTCCTTTTCCCCCCTGCCTCCCCCCTGCCTTTTAAGAGTAATGGTCATGCGTACGCTGTACACATGTTGGCATGGATCTGACACGCTCAAATGTGCAGCTAATCTTCTAAAGGCAGGGTACTGTAGTTGTGTCATTTGCATGTGCCATGTGCGCTCACGTCCGTCTGTTTGCACATTTGACGTAAATGCTTAAAGCCGCAACCCCCAGCTTTTAACGTCTCCAAGATATCTAATTATACTTTTGTGTAATGCCAGAAAATTGACCAGTCAGTGTACAGTCATAAATGTTTAATGAAACAAGTACAATGAATGACTAAAGATGACTTTAAATAGTAAAAGCTTTTAAAAGGGAAGGGGCAATCCCTTTATTTCTGAGCACACCTGCTGTGTTTGTGCTTGAATGAGGCTAATGTCACTTTAAGAAAGCTTGTCAGGCTCCGAAAGAGTAAAATTAATGAATTTGATTATAGCTTTGTCTAATAGCTTGTGTATCAGTGTTTCCTGTTTTTAATCACTACTGCTAAAGCTAACAGCCCAGGGGCATGTTTTTAATTCTTCCTTTATTCTCAAGCCTCACCAACATGAGAGAAAGAAAAATAATTGTTTGGTTCAGATTTAATAACAAGCAATAAAAACCAACCAACCATATTTTACCTCGCTTTTCAATCTCATTGCTGTGCTAATATTAGCCATTTTTGTTCCCTTATGTTTTTCCTGAGATTACAAGTGAATATATTGAACATTTTCCTCAGATAAATATTTCAGTGCTTATGAAAGAGAGAGGGTTGTCACATGAATGTGGAATGATATTTGCTTCATGGTTCATTATCGTTCATGTTTTTTTTTTGTAATGACAGCAGAGATAATAGAATATTTACAGCTTTATTTGGTGGTCATTTAACCGCAGTATGAAGCAGTTGTGAAGGGCACCTGCTTCCTCTGTTAGCCTGTCCTCCTACTGTGGATTTCCAGTACTGACTGGAGTCAACTATTCTTCAGGTGCGCTTGGTAAAGTCACATTTTCTGTTCCTCTCTTATAGCCTTTACTGACTTTTTATTATTTTTAAGTGTTTGGCATGTAGGTTTCTCAGGTGTGTGTGTGTGTGCTTTGCTTAACCATATATTGGGGATAAATTTGTATAATACTCATGCATTCATGTACAATTTTCTTGTAATTCATCTGTACATCCTTTCATCTGTAACCAGAAATACAGTTCTCCATTAATATAATCCTCTTATCCCCATTAATACTACACTTAAGATAATATTCAATTATCAATAAACAATTCAGTGCCAGTATGTTGTTGACAGTCCAACACAGTGGGTGGTGATATGAAAAGATAGGAGAGTGTGTAGGCAAAAATGTCAAAGGTATCTATGAAGAGGGATATATATGTATGTGTGGGTCTCAGTAAGTGCACATGCATCACTCACATACCCCATCCCACAAAAATGCCACCTGACATCTCCCTGTCTGATTATGTGGGCACTTTGTGGGCATAAATATTAATGCCGCTCTATTTTATTCAGGTTGTTGCCCTTTTACTGTGATAACACAGTCTGCTGTTTAAACTGGTGTTTGTGTGAATGTCTGTGTTTGTATTTTTGTGTGAAAGCAAAAGTCATGGTGTGTGTGTGTGTGTGTTTTGTGTCTAATGCTAAAAAGGTTCTTTATGAAACCTTACATGCCCACAAAGGACCTTTTAGAAACCTTCACTTTTAGTGTTCTGAAAACATGTCTACTGTGAATGAAAGTTATAAGCATAAACAAATGCTTAGAACTTTTTCTGAATTAATGAATTAATAAATGAATGACACACACCATGTCCAGTCTGCGAGTGACCTATGTTGACCTGTGTCGTGCAGTAAGTTGAGGGTGTCTATACTGCAACAGTTAGGGTTGTAAGTCACTTAAGTGTAGACACAACACAAGCATGTTATTTAGTAGTTGATGTACCGTAGTTTATTTCTATAAACTATAGACTTATGTCAAGTGTTAGTGTCAAGTTAAATAGTTGATTAAATAAACCAAACCTGACTGCTGTTACACAGCAACATTTGTCTTTATGAGAAGAGAACTAGGGAAAGATCTGGACCTCTGTGGACAGCTGAGAGAGAGGCTTTGCTGACAGTTTGTGAGCACACTTGGATCACACGGGACATGCATCCAAGACCTTGTGAGATCCTCCTCTTGCTGTGGAGATGGTGTTAAGGTCACAACAACCTCTCTGCTTTCTCTTGCTCTCTCAGTGGAGGGAGGGAATAATGCTTGCTTGCTTCTACTCGAGTGATGTAGACTTTAGGGCGACAGGTGAGAACGTAGGGAGGAGTGAGCAGCTGTACCATCAGGGGGCACTAATCACAGCTATTTTTGACTTATAGCTGTAAGTTCAGTGGTGAAGTCTATTTATGGCTCTCATCTTCTTAAAGGTGATGCTATGGTTGAAACACTTCCTGCTATGCAAATTTCTCTAATGGTGTGTCTGTTTACTGTACTGCATTAGTATCAAAATGCTTCGTAACCAACCCAACAGAGCAATGCTGGCTCAACCAATAGTATAAGTTCTTAATATTAATAGTATGAATAATAGTGGTCAGGGAGAGTTAATGAAACCTGCTTGTAAACAGTTATTTTTACAATTCTGTTTGGTGCCACTAATGGTTTGTGGTTTAAGGTGATCAGTTTCACAAATAGCACACCCATCTGTAACTGGGCAGGAAACACACTCACTTTGCTTCCATTTACCTTTAAATATCGAATAACAGACTAAGGAAAGGTTTTAGGATAAGCATCTGTTGTGATCTTAGTAGTGAGTCTGCTGAACTCTGTTGGATATACATGTATGAAAGGTGTGTTGTCACGCTTAGTTAATGTTAGCAGTCTCAAATTTGTTTAGCTTAAACTATTTTAGACCATTTCAGGAAGGGCTTGGGATGTGATTCTCCTAACTTTTGACAGCACAGTTTATGCATTGTTCAGTTATTATATTGAGACTTCCTCTTTTATGGCACATAGGGATTCCATTCATTGTGTTGGTGTTTCTGTAGCATGTCTCAGATCTTTATTGAACTGCTGAAGTGTTGAATTGGCTTTTCATGTGGATCTCAAGGTCTCAATCCAGCAGGAATCCCTCAGCTGTGTTACTGTGTAGGTCACTTAAATCAGCACCAAACTAATGGCGCTCCGGAAAACCATTAAAACAGTAAATGAACAGACACACATTTGTGCCAGAAAAAGCATCACCTAAAGCAGCCACAGGCAAGCGTTTACCTTTGAACTGACATGAAAGGAGCATAGCAAATGACTAATGCTTAAATAACGGTATTTTTAAGAGAAGACCACCTCTGTGACAGAAGTGTTTTGACCACCCCTGACCCAGGCTCTCCCCTGTGGCAGGCTTGCAGCCTTCTCTGCAGGTCAAGCTCTCCTCTGAAGACCATCTGTGATTCTTCTCCCACCATTCATTAAAACTGTCCAGGGAGGTTTGTTTTTTGGGAGCCATCCCTCCTTGTCTTGCTCCCCATTGCTAGCCTGGGACTATGGGGCAAAACTACTTCTGCTACTGTTCCTTCATCATCTTCTCTTCAGCAAACTAATACTCGTACATCTCCTCCTACCAGATGCTAGCATCTTGCAGACAAACACAATGACTCTGGCAACATTGCATGTTCTTGCAGACACATATTGTTAGCAGAAACTCGATTGATTAATCCCCATTTTCCTGCCATACCAAAGCATGGGATTTGTTTTGTAAGTCATAAAGTGATGTAGGAAAGGGCTTTGGAGGCACAACAGAATTCAATATACTTCTGTAGAATGCCCTGGGTTATCAGACTCATTAATCTACATGTCATGGGCAGTGGATGAATAATTGTTTGTAGAATTTATCAGCCAACATGATGCTAGGTTGCTCATCATCTCCCCCCTGTGCCTGCATCCCACGCTTGGTGCTCGGTCCTGTAATTATTGTACGCTTTGTCTTTGCCGCCTCTGGTCTTTAGGGGAAACAAGGTCTGAAATATGCTTTTCCTGCATTTAGAAGGACACTATATCCTTTGTGTGTGACACTGATGTTTTCTACCTCGCCCTATCCCTAAGCAAAACTTTAATGTGTGTGTGTGTGTGTGTGTGTTGTTTTGTAATATTTTATACACACACACACCTAATAAAGTTCACAAATCTTGTTGCTACCAATACAGAGCTTGTAGTGTGAGTGGCATCCAGGCAGCAACATGTAAACATTTCCCCAAACATTTGTAACCGCCTTTTTGTCTTTGATAGTTTTCTTTGTTACCTGATTCATGGTTTTAGGAGATGAAGAGATGAGACAACATCAAAACACAAACAACAAAGTTGTTGACAACAAAAAAACAAGAGGGGGGAAGACATAGCAAACATTGTTTATGCCTTTTGTGCCTTGCACAACTACAAGGGTAAGAGAGGAAATGAGAGAGATGGTAGGAGAGAGAGAATCAGTCAAGCTCAGTTTCTTGTGTTCCCTCAGAAGTGAGCAGAACAAAGAGAGAAGAAGTCTTTAGAGATGAGCCTCGCTGTTGTGAAGGGGAGTGGGCCAAGCTGTTAATGTCACAAGAAAAATAAAGCACAGAGCTATTTTAAAATTGTGTGTGTGTGTGTGTATATATTGATATGACACCTACTAGTTGAATGAAAGACAAAGAACTGCTGACCCATCATGATATTTTCAGTTACATTTTCTGTACGCTTTTATCTCACCCCAAATGTCATCTGGGTAGGTTTCAAATACCCATAATGCTCAGCGTTGCATTTATTTCTTCCCTCTTGTGAAAACCCAAGAAGCAGGAGCACAGCAACCAGGTTAACCCCAATGTATCTCAGCCTTCATCAGAAAATACAGGGAAAGCCTAAACCTAAGAGAAGAGTTTAACAGTTGTACAGGATTAAGGTATTAAAGGTGATTGGATACTTAGATACCATGTTATGTACAGATGCAGAAAGAGCTGTGGTAACTGATGTGATATTTAAATGGTAACATACAGTTTGATATTAACCAACGTATATTCTTGGTGTGAAATGTAATAATTCAACAGGCTAGATTTACCTGCAGATCCTACGTCAGTTCAATCCATTAACATTTAAAGCAAGATGTCATTCAGATGAGGGAAACCTGATCTGGTGTCAGTTTAAGTGTGCTTCTTTAAACTGTTCTTCAGCCTGTGGAAATCCATCAACCATTCAGCAGGAAGTTTGTAATGACTGCTGTATTCTTAGTATAGTAATTTAACATTTAATAACTTGGTATCTTTTAAAAATTAGAAGCAGTGAGCTGCAATTTATTTCATTATTAACAGTATATACAGTTCAGAAATTCAGTTTCTTTTTAAAAATTGTGCTCCTCATTGTTTGCCTCATGGTGTGTAACATTAAGTCACACAATTTGGCACCAGTTTTAAAGCTTTGATTAGAAACATAAAAATTCCTCTTCAAGTAAACAAAAATGAAAAGGCATTTATTTAGCAAACGTTTGTTCCGGTACAAACATTTGGCATTTGTTGACTAAGCCTTCAGTGTCCAGACCCATTTTTATAACCTTACATTTCCACCCTTAAATTCCAGGTTTGCTCTCAGGGCTCGTCAGGTTTAGGGCCTGGGTGGGGTGAGGGCCGAGCCCCGGGTGTGTCTGTGTTGTTTATGATGTGCTCATAATTAAGCGTGTGCTGGGCTGGCATTGAAGTGGACACAGAGGAGCTGTAAGGGTTGCAGGAAGATAAATGAGGCCAGCAGATGTAATATCTCTGCACTTATGGGACTGCTGCTCTGTTGAAGACTGTCAGGAGTGATTATTAATGTATGACATCCCCACCAATGTAATGAGCACGAAAAATCGAAGAACGCAAACACACAATTGCACATGTACCATCCACACATATGTTGTTTATGCATCTGAACCACAGACCCCATTTTGTCAGACAAAACACAGCTGCCACAATACCTGATACACACAGAAAGAGTGCATCTGTAACTGCAGTCATTGCTACATTGGATCAATTACCATTATTTAGCATTAGTTAAATGCATTAGTATCTGCCTTTTAGCATCACTAATTCTTTTTAATATTAGCCTATTGTTTTTGTCCTCATTGGATTGGAAGTAGTGTTTCTATAGGGAGCAAATCAGTCTTTGAAGGTCTTAGAAGAAGAAAAATTATGTTGAAATATTGTCATTAACATCACAACTAGCACAACTTAGCAGTGCACAGTGCAAACATGTCTTTGTTTTAAGGTGTGCTTTTACAAACCTGTGCATCCTGGCTCCTGAAATTTGCATAAGGCCGTAAGCCAGCCAATTAGATTGGAGCATGCTATTTCTGTGTCCATTTGTACAGTGTGTGGCTACATCCAAGCCTGTTTAATTTCACTGTAATAAGCTAATATCAAAGTCAGTGGATAAACTCTCTGTATGTGTACACACTCTCTCACTCCATTTATCTCTTCTTCACACCCACAGAATCACTCAGAGGTGTGTGCAGTGAATTTGGCTGGCGGTGTCAGTGCTGAGCTTCAGCTAGATACTGACATAAGGTCTCAGGAGACAGGTGTGGATCTGATTTGCTGGAATCAGACCTGACTGTATTACAGGGAAATTACATGACACTGTTGCTACATGAGTGCTTTATCTACTGGCTCCTGCTTTTCTGCCACACACACAGACACACCCTATCACACTTACTCAAATGTCATTCTCCCAATTCTGTCCAAATAGGAATGATGAAATAGGGTGGATTAGCAGAAACGGGACGTGAGAGTGGCAGAAAGAAAGTGAGAGAAAAACTCCAACCGTGCTTGTTTGAACTGTATTTTGATAGGTTATATTAAAGCATGGGGCACTGAGTTGGGCTGCTTATAAAGAACTCAGTATGAAAATGCAGATGAATTAATTGATAAACATTGAGTCCATTATATGCAAAAATCTGCTTCAGTCACTCAGCACAGAGAAGAGGATGGAAGGTTTGGAATGTGTCCCATTTGTCTCCCTTGTCTTACACACACACACACACACACACACACACAGTGTTTACTGTTTCACCCTGCAGTCACCAACAGATGGTAATGCTATGGGCAATCACACAGCTTTACGAGGGAAGAGAGAAAGAAAATGCGTCTCTTCCATCATCAATAGACAGTTAGTCTGACACCTCAGCCTCCACTGCCTCTCCCTCTGATCCATCTATCTGCCTTCATATTTATGACAAACCACAGCTTTACAACACAACAGCACAACATGCTCGGATGAAGAGAACTTTCTGGATTCACAGTTCACTCAGAACGACATTTAAAAGATGTTTCTGAGTTGTTGATATGTGATGTAGTTCAGATGTACTGGAATATGGGACTCAAAAATGCATGTGTTACAAACAGTTGCACAAGATCTAAAACATCTGCATGACATTACAGATGGTGACACTGATAAACTAGGTCAATATTTCCATCAATAAACAGGTTTATAGTTAGTTATGTAGGAATGTGGAGGATTTGGTCAACTGAAGCTCTGGCTGACTTTTGTAGTCAGTTTTTTTTTGTTACCTGATGTAAATATTAATCACCTTGGAGGTGTCTAGAAACAGGAAGTGCCAAGGCAAAACGTGGTGTATAAATGATGTTTAGTTCAAGATAAACACAGAAGCAGTTTAAAGTAATGGTCCATGATGGTGTCGCTTTAAAAATGTTGGGTTTGATCAGGGTCGACTCTTTGTTATGGCTGCTGGTTGGCAAAAGAACATGGTCCAATTTCTCAATACCTATATTCATAACACAAATATACGCATAGACACACACACTCACACACAGACTCAACCAAATTACCCCAAACTTTCTCTTTTTCAACTTTTCTCTCTGCTTCTTGTCTTTCTCACCCCAACTCTTGCCAAGCATGTGAATCTGTCTCTGATTGCTATGCATTGTTTGGTTTCTTTCATTAATGCTGTGTGCCAGTCCTGCACCTCATATGAACAATAGCAGGCCTGCTGCAGTGGATCAATAGCAGATTGCTGATAGTGCCCCGTCCATTCGCTCTCCAGATTACATGATAAATGGTCTGCTCCATGTGTTTTGACACCCTTTCGTTCTTGTAGGTCTCGGGCCCCCGGCACCACAGTCACATGCAGGCCCCTTGACAGTAGCTTGGCCTGAGAGGAGAACAATGAGTAAAAGAAACCAACATGAGAAATAAATGTCCAAATTGGCAATCTACAGCAGGGGCTGCTCCATGGAGGGTCCGTGTCTATCAGACGCTGGTAATTGTTGTTGAGAATGAGCAGAGAAGGATAGTTTTGCAAAGAAGAGAACGTTTGATGTGTTGATGAGTTGCTGGCGGGATAACAATAGGGAGATATTGAAAAGTGTGGGTTTGTTTTCATGTATGTCACATCCTCACTGAAAGATGGCAAACAAACGTGTTGGTAAAATGGAAAGCTGGGCTTTTACAGTTGAGCTTGAGAAAAAAATAAAACTTTAGACAGGCAGGGTAGACAGATTTCAGTGCTCAAAATGACACATTCACCTGATACACTCATCAGTGTTGACCTTGTAATCGAAACATCACAGTTGAAATTGAAATTAAATGTTTTAAATAGTTTTATCAAACAATATTTTCTTTTCCTTTGTTCAGCAGTTTGTCTAGTTAGCTTCTAGCCCAAGTTCAGACTTTCACCTTCATTACAAGCAGAAGCTGGCCTATTTATCAGGAGCAAAAACTGACGAAAAAGACAAGGTCCTTTGGACACAAAAAAATAATGTGACAGGAAAAACTAGTTAATTTCCTCATTGACACCGTCCTTTATAATAAGTGAAGGACAGTATTTTTTTTTGTCAAGACTAATGCCCTCCACATATGGTGTGTTGCCCATTTTTAAATGAAACAAACAGCCTCTGGCCGTGTGTAGATGAGGAATTTAACCCTGTCTCTGCTTCACCTGTTATCCAAAAATGAACCGTTATAATTGCTCTGCAGTCAGGCTTCATTAATACTTCCTAAAATTACATTGAAAAGGCGTGTTTAATTCTTGGGATTGTTTCCAGTCTCTGTCTGTGCGCAGCATCTGGTTAGCATTGCTGCACTTGGAATGTTTTCAATTAGGAGCTACCATCCTCATTTAACCGGGAGAGAAGAAGCTACCGCTGTCTCGCTTTCTCCGGTCTGCCATCGTTTCCATCAGGAGTAAGATTTATGAAGGAGGACCGGGAGCCTCCATAACAATGTGAATAATTCACCTCTGTCATCTGTTCAGAAATATTGTGCCGTTCCAACCTCCTGTCTGTCCGCCCTCAGCCAGTACACAGCAGCTCCGGGCGGTTTGGATGGAGGAAGTGCTCACAGCCGGACATCTGCAGCTCTGATTGTGAAGCTGCCAGTAGGGCTGAGGTTGCTTCAAAGGCAGCAATCTGAATTACTGCAGGCTAATGCTCTCATTTATTTCAATCAAGTTCAATACCACTGTGACCTTCGGATTATGAGAGTGGTGTATAATTCATCCCTTCATGCTTTGATGAGTGTGTTTGTCAGGGGGATGGAGGATGGTGTATGTGTATGTTAACAGTGTAACAGTGTATGTTACAGTGATATTTACCACTTACTTTGCATTGTGCCTAAAACAGCCCAATACAGTGTGTGTGTGTGAGAGCATGTTCATGACTTGCAGTGTGTTTTCACTATTCACTGGATGGTTTAAATGCAGAGGTCAAGTATAGGTGTCAAGCATATACAACATTACACTGACAACTGTGTCACTTCCGCTTTACTTTTTGGTCCAACTGTATACCATCCCAATATCATGTTTACTACATTCTGTGTAAAGTTAAGTTACCTGTAGTTGAATGAAGACTGTGCCGCTCTGGAAATCTGTCTTGTGTAGTACGGTAATGTTTTGGAAGTGAGGATCTGAGCTGTGGAAGTGATTTTGTCAGGTGTCATAGGTAGTTTCTACAGATTTTGTAATTTATATGAAAGAGGTGCATAAGCTGCATAAAGCACCTTTTCTTGTGCTTTAACCGTGTTGAAAAAGATCCTGACAGAGGATGTTTCTCTCTCTGCAGGGAGCTCCAGGCATCGCTTCAGGGAACGTCTGTTTTTCCGAGCGTGTACCCATGAGTCCACAGGCACACACACAAACTTGCAAATGTAACGCTAATCCTCTCATTTTGTCACAGCGAGTGGCAATTCCATCATCTCTATCAGAGACAGACACATCTCATCTCCTGTTGCTCTGTGTCCAAACTTAACTCCCTAAAACGCTCCCCATTTTCTCCTCATTGTCTGTCAGCACAGCTTCTCCGTGCTTTACCTGCCTATCTGTTAGCTTCTGCAGCCAGAGATCTAATGCTCCATACAGTCAGTCTGCTCTCATTTCACTGTTCATCCCTCCCAGCCGCTGAGGCAGACACATGGGGTGGGACATGCTTGCATGTGTGTTTGAGATTGTTTTCAAAATTCTGCAACCCAGAGAGGTGTGTGTGTGTGTGTGACTGCACATAAGCAGCCTGTGTGAGTCACAGAGTGTTGGGGAGGCTCACCTGTTGTGTCCCTGGCTCATGTCTTCTGTCAGATGGAGAGCAAGAAAGAGATGTGGTGATGTGACCAGCAGGGCTTGCTGAAAGGGTCAGGCCTTCATCCAGACAGAGACTGTAAGAAAGAATGAGGGAGAGACAGAGAAAGAGAGAGAAAGAACCATGTGGCAGTGATTTCCTTCTGACAGACTGTCAGTGCTGTCTATTGCTATACTGTCATTCACAGCTGAATTCTGACAGCACACACACCACAGCAACACAGAGAATGAGCGAGAGATACAATGCTTATGTTTTCATAATGTCCCTCTGCCTACAGGTTTTTTAAGAATTGCTCAAAAATTTGTAGTGAATTAGCTGTTATAAGTGTCTCACATCCACTGTAAATAAAACTATCTAGAATTAAAAATCTAAAGAATCTAAAAATCTAAAAAAGTTAACCATTAAAGAATTTGTTTTTAAATAGAAAAGCACCCTATTTATATGTGGAAAAAATATTTAATGGAATATTTAATATTGAATATTTATATACATGTATATACATTTTTTATATTTAAAAATGGAAAAAGATCCATTTTCAAATATGTACTCTAAAGCAAATATGTACTCTAAAGCATTATAGAGTAAGTATTTGTATTGTTAGTCTATTTTTTGACATCCCTTTGTTTTGTTTTTTTTAAAACATAGAAATACCTGTATGTAACATTATATGAAAAAGACAGGAGTCAAAAGTTATGTAGAAGTTTACATAATACCCGAGTATTTGTATGCTAAGGGGAATGTTGGACCTTGATTTGCATTGTAAGGGTAGATATGTCTTCACCTGCCCCCAGGTGAACAGAGTAGGAGGTCAGTGAGGTGAGACGCCCTGCTGTGCTGATGTGACTGCAGGTCTCGTTCAGCTTTTAACTCCTGCAGTGAGGGTCTCCCCGCAGGCAGCTCACCCACAGGGAACAGCTGCTTCAGATCTGCAGCCACGTGGGTAGATGGCTTTGATCGCAGATCTCAGCTCTTCAGTGCTGCCTTAATATTGAGGATCACTTACTCTGTACAAATCTGTTACCTGAGACACACACACACTCCTTCTTAATCAGGCTCTTCAAGTAGCAGCAAAATCTGGAGAGAAAATAAGAAGAAAAATAAAGCGCAGGAAAAATAAAACAACTTGGAAAGCACAAAATGAGTTTAACTGGTTTAAGGCTCTAACCTTTAATTAAAACCTTCTAAAGATCTATAACAGTGAGAGTGAGAGAAGAAAAAGGAAACAGGAAAAATAGTCCAGGGCTGCAGTCTATTTTTGTCCCATCACCTCCAGACACTCTTTCAAAGACATTTGTTGAAGGATTTACTGAGCTCCGGAGGGGCCCTAAATTTGCAATGCAATAACCAGAAGCATACGAAGATGTAGCCTGTACAGACACTTTAAAGCTCCGTTTATTATCCTGATGAGACAGAAAAGAAAAAGAAGAAAGGGAGAAATGGAGAATAAGGAGAGAGAGATGATTCCACGCTGGTAAATGAAATATCTTAGGGGAGAGAGTCCAGGAGAGTTGGGAATTGGTGTAGTTGCCATATTGAGCAAAAAGAAACATTGCTTAAATTAGCCTTAGCTGGTCCTCAGGCTGGTCTGTTGGGCCGGTCTTTGAATCTGATGATACTTTTTCGTACTTTTGATAATAAAAATAGTCTGTCATTTAATTTATCCACATGTATAACCGGTGCTGACAAAATGAGTCATTAACATTTTTCCAAAATGACTTCCTAAATCATTTTGTTTAATTAAATGAAATATTTTATGATGGAATTTATGAATATATTGTTGGTGTTTGTTCTTGATGGCTGGTGTTCAGACAGTGTAGCTCATTCATTTAATGTTTTTGTCTGATTCCAACAAACGCATCATTTATAAGTTTTCCAGTGAAAATGAAATTACAAGAACATTATTTTTAAAATGTGCTTATTGTGACTCATTTTGCCAGCACAGGTCACATTTCTTAAAGACTTTAAGTTAAAAATGTTTTAACCGTTTATATATAAATGAGCGGGAAAGTGCCTCTTTAATATACCTCTTAATATGTATGACAGAATTTATATTATTGCAATGTAAGCGCTTCCTTTTCTCTTTTCTCTAGTTATGAATAGCTTATGGAAGTACATTAGCTTGTGATGTAGCTACAGCACATATGACTGGTCCTAAGCTCATGCTGTGGCAGATGAATGAGTTAAAACTGTGCATCTATTCACAGACAGAGGAAAGCGCAAAATAGGCTGTCAGAGCACAAAGCTGATTGGCTCAGAGATAAAGAGGATCTTGTCCTGGTGATATTACGGATTACAAGCGCTCAGTTTCACTGTCTTACTGCACCGTGTCCCGGGCTGCTTCATCGCTCTGCATGGCTTCTCATAGTCTCATAGCATTTATTGAAAGCTATCTTCAGCTTAGGAGCTTGATGTGTGTCTTATGCGTTGCGATACATTACAGTCTGATTAAAGGGATTGTGTGATGTCGGTGGGGTTAACTTCGTTCACTATTTAAAGCAGCCAAAGAATTAAATGACAGAAATGAGGGTTTTGGCCCTATGAGATCAATGAGAATCCTATTTAAATATTTTGATAAATAACTTGATAACTCAAGTGCAAAACATTTGGAACCTCAGTTATGGTAATGATCTACTCAGTGTTTTAATGTAAACCTATCTACTCTGTTCTGGGCTCTCAGGTAATTACTTACAGTGTGTAGCTGTCTCCCTCACACATTTACATTTTCGGATTGGCTGTCTTGCTGAGGCGATTTTAATGTTTTGTCTTCCCTCTAAACCTGCATGGTTCCACCCGCCTGAAGTAATGATTTTTCTGTAGCGCATTTGTAATCAGATTCATTTGTTTCCCGCCTCTCGCTAACCTCGGATGATGAGTATCTATTCTTCGTCTCTTACTCTTTCATTCTGCTATGCTTTCTCTCCTGTTTTACTGCGTTAAGGGCCGTTCGGCCTGATGGGGTGTGTCTTAATATGGAGAATGTATGTGGGCACCTCAGCAGGGCACCAAAATTAACTCTTAAAGTCTCATAGAAGACTCTTAGAAAATAAACATGTACGCAGAGACAACAATGGTATAATTGTATCACTATTGAGATGCAGTTGTAATATAAAGTGAATGGTGAATGATCAGAATAATAAGTTGTGGGACAGTTTTTGCGCATTCCTATAAAAAAGTGATCAAGTGCAGTTTTTGTTGGGTGATGTTTGCAGGTCAGGTCATGTGGAGTACGACACTTCGGCTTGTTTGAGATGATCCGGATCACTCGATCCAGAATCCAAAGTGAGTTACTCATGCGTCCCTGCAATGGATGATTGATAGACTTCTGCTATGCCAAACTCCATCTGATCCTCAGCTAAGATAATGCATTCTCCTTTTGTCTGCCTATCACATAATGCATTGGTCGAAGATGATGGAGCGCCTCCCGCACTTTGCGGAGGGAATGAAATTGCAAAACCAGAAACTAGGAGGAGGGGGGTAAATGGAGGAAAAGATGGAAAAGTTCCTGAGTTTTCTGTCTCCAGAGAAAGAGAGACCTTATTATCAGTCCGCATTTGCATGATGAGAAAACACAGCTCAGATTCATCTTAGTAAAGCTGTAAATGATTTTAACAGCAGCATCAATTTTACGCAGGTGCGCTTGTGAAAATCACTCGATTCAGTCAAAGAAACCATAGCCCTCTTTTTTTTAAAAAAAAAAAAAGATGCTCATTTTGTTACTATCACACACTGTATTGCTGATATTCTGGAAAAAGAGCGCAAGAAAAGATAGACAGGCTAATTTCCAGTGGATGGCGCTACTGAGATGATTTGTGGAAACTTGCATGTTTACATTTAGCTAAGATGCTACAGAATTCTTTTTAATGTATACACAACTAATTATGTTTACTATAGACCTGCCCTCTATTTTAACATAAAACCTGTTAAAATAAGCATATACGTTTTTTCCTCTCAGGGAACTTTATACTATGGTATTATTTTTAAACAAAACACAATTCTGTATAGTTTAAGCTTGTTTCCTCATGGGGACCTAAAAATGGCAAATTTACTGTTATTAAAATACTGTTGGGTACATTTGATCCCCATAAATGAGTGAATACCAGGACCACACATATGCAGAAAATAGTTTAAAAAAAATTGTTTGGAATATAAAAATGATTTTTAAATTATTTATGATGGTGATATTAATATACAAAAGACAAGACTGAAGACTTAAAAAATGGAGAGAGAGATAAAAGTGAGGTGTCGAAGTGGCTGATGGTCTGGGTGTCACTTTAAGTTAAATTCACTACCACAGCAGAATTCCCAAATGCCAAGACAACACCTCAGTCTGTAATGACCAGAGACACTCCCAGTACATTAAACACACACCACAGCAGCTGAGGGAATTAAAACAGCGTCATACACAATGCAGGCTGGGTTTACTGGTGGTTGTGCTCTGCACACCTGCTCCTCAGGAAAGCCTTAATTGGCAATTACTTCAGTGCTTTTGTTACTGCTGTATGGCTGATTGTGTTCAATCTAATCTTAATCAACCAAGGTCAAATCCGGGACGACAGTTAAAGCAAAGCTTAATAATTGGTAACAAGGATGTGTTGTTAATATTATGCAGCGATTACTAAGATGATTAGATTCATTATACAATTATTGAAGCAGTACTGTCTCCTTTGCTAATGTTTTAAAAAGGCTAATCTTTGCTTAAAAATAAAAAAAAACAAAATATAGATTTAAAATCACAGTTTGCATGATTTCACATTGTTTTAAATTTCCCTTAATATCTTGAGAAACAGAGCAAGTTTTTTGTAAGGTTTAGTTTGGGAAAATGAGTAAATATGATGGCAAAAAATGACAACTGGCAACAGCAACCTGCAGTCTGTAGTCTTCTGCGATTGTAAAGAAAACAACAAGAGTCCGTTCTCTCATTTAAATGTTACATAATACAGTGTGTTTGAAATGCTCATTATACAGACTGGAGTGCACTCTCAGCACTTTCAGTGCACTGACTGTCCATGACAGATTGGCCCCAGGTTAGACAACACTCATAAGTGGCCTCATATGAAACTCATACACTGAGGTTGTTTTTATCTTGATAAACACTGTTAGGTGTGAAAGAATTTAATGATGGAAGGTTATTTATCTTTCTGTCTGTGTCTGTGTGAGAGAGAGAGAGAGAGAGAGAGAGAGAGAGAGAGAGAGAGAGAGCGAGAGCACTAATGGTTTTTGTCATTTAGTTTCAAACCATTTTGTACACTTTGAGGTGCAAAATATGAAAAATTAAACTGAGACTAAAGCCTAAAAACTTTCAGATTGTTCCTTTATTTGTGATGTGGCAAAATGAAGCAAGAATGCTTAATTTTCATCTCATGAAAAAACAACTTAAAAAAAGATTCCTTTATTTTTAGTCGCTATTGTTTTTTAGAGTGAGCAATAATCTGTTTTGCCCAACATTTTGCACAGCATTTTCTTCTTCAGATCCTGCTGTCACAAAGTTCATATCATGTGTTTCTACAGCTCGCCTAGAGCTACAAGTAGAAGGAATTCCCAGGGATCCCTTACAATAGTACAGATAAAAAAAACCATTGGATAAAAAAGTCTCTTTTGATAAAGGCATCTGTCAAATCTTCAGGTAAAATAAATAAACATACAAGAAAAGACAATGTAATATGTAGTTTTACTTGTCAGGACATTTAAGCATTATTTAAAGTCAAGGTTTTGATGAAACATCCTCCTCAATGTGTCATGAGTGACACCAGAGAGCTGTTCTTCAGTAGAAACTGGTGGAGCTGTAGGTAGATGCAGCGCTATTGAACGCTTTGTGTAATTGGGTTTTAACACGGGAACAATAACCTCCACCCTCCGTGTTTTTGACACGGCTCCAAAAACGGATTACTGCTCGGCAAGGAAACCTCCACATTATGTCTTTCTTTCTTGTAATATAGCAGGAGAAAAGCGCACACTTGTTCTCTCTCCCACTCCTTCGCTTTTTTTTTCCGTGCTTTGGCAGGAAGCGAGGGAGTGAGAGGAAGTATCGCCACATAGCATGTCTTCATTAAAGTGTCGTGCTCTATTATTTGGCTCCTGTCTCAATTAGCGCTAGCTTTGATAATGAATCCCTTGCTCACTGTTTCTGTCCCCTCTTACCTACATTTCTTTCCTTTCCTTTCCTTATAGGATGGAGAAGAAAAAGCCATGGTGAGATTTGTGTACCTCTCCTTTTCTCACTGGTGTCTGGATTTTGAGGGACAGCAAAATCTGTGGATTTCTCTCCTCCCTGCTCTCTCTCTTTCTCTCACCCCCTCTGAGAGCAATTAGACCTGCTTGCCTTTGGCTGAGCTGTGAACTCAAACACCAGATTCTCTGTAATCGCCAATGCGGGAAAGCCACTGTGTTACACCACTGTGGGTCACAGTGGGCTCCTATCACCACACAGTCCACAGGAGCGAGAGAGAGAGAGAGAGAGAGAGAGAGAGAGAGAGAGAGAGAGTGAGTGAGTGAGTGAGCGAGCAAGCAAGCGAGAGAGAGAGAGCGAGAGAGCTTCACATGTTGTCTTCCCTCTGCACACTGTGCCCCTGGAGATAACTTTATTTTAGACTTGTAAACCTATATAAATCTAAAGGCAGAGATCACACGTTCCCTGTGAGGCGGTACTCTGCGTATTACCAAAGCCTCATGTGCTATTTGCACCTCGACCCTGTTTCTGAGGGGCTGCAGAGCTGCCATTTTATATTTAGTCTGGCTGCCGTGGATACAGGGCTCTGTAATTGAGTGCATACATTTGCAGTATCTGTATGTGACAGTAGGTGACAGGCCCTCTGCAGAGGTGAGGACGGCTTGGGTTAGTCACTGGCTGATCTCTCAAATTGTCTTCTAATTGGGGGATATTAAACAAGCCGTCCTACTTGGCCTCTAGGAGGCCAATCCATATTCAGGTATCTCTTCATATCTAGCCCACCTCTAGCAGCCAGGCTAGGGCTAAAAGTGCTGCTTCAGTACTAGTATATGATATATATTCAAAGAAATAGAACATTCTGGTATGCATGAAATGGACACACATATGTGCTCGTAGCAAATCTTGTTTGTGATAAAGACTCTTATTATTAATATATTTTTGTGTTTCTATTGGCTGTTAGCAGAGCATTCAGTTCATATTTTCCTCAGCTTTATCAACAACAAATACATTTTACTCAAAATGACTAATAGAAGTGATTGAAATATTCGTATGCTGTTAACAACTAAACCGGCATATGCTTACCTGTATGTCATTTGACATGCTTGTTATTTTCATAGCAGTTTTTTCAGAATTGAAAGTTAAATATGAAATTTTCATTGTTGTGATTACAGGCAATGAGGTACCAAAAACAAGCAGCACTTTAAAATGCCTTCTTAATGTTTAACTGGCAGTGATGGGAGTCAAGTATTTATTCAGAGCATCACATATGGATGAGAATAAAGCAGCTAATGTAATTTGGCACAAATATCAAAGACATTCTTTTGCTTTGGTATCTCTGAAGTCAAGAGCTCTTGACTGACAAAGAGGAGATGAAGGCCAGACACGTTCTGCATGCCTGCGGTCCTTTACGAATTCTAGAGGAGGTTGAATTAATTCTCTTCCTGTGTCGGTTTTTAGTTTCTGAGTGAGGTTTACTAAACGCACAACAACAGTGCAAGGTGTTCTCACTCATTAATGTTCAGAGGTTGATTTAGTAGGGCAACACTTCATTAGAAAGGCCAATGCCATGGCTTGGAGGGAACAGTTTTAATGATGAAAATGTTGTTTCTCTGAATCAAGCATAGTAGTTATGCTACGTTTTTCCTCCATGAGGAGACATCTGTTATAACTGAACCTTTTTAGTGAAACGCAGGAAGGGCGAAAGGAAACAAAACAGAAAAGAAAAACAAAGCAACAATAAAAACGCAAAAATGATTTATAGGAGAATGCTTAACATCCTCTGGTGCTTATTCTCTAACTTTAAAAACACACACACTCGTACATGTATTAAAAAAGCAGGGTGATGTTTATTAATATATTATGTGCCAGGCATGGGAATGTGGCTGCAGAGGAGTGTAATTTTCAGCGCTGGAAACATTCCTCGGAGGAGCTCGGCACATATTAAAAGGGAAAAGTTTGGACATGTTTGTGATAATATTCCTAATAAATCTCAATGCAGGGATCCTACTCATTGACGTTAACAGTAATGCAGCCGTTCATCTTGGTTGGAGCTCCAGAATTTAAGATGGTCACAAACAATCGGAACGGCACCGGATTGTGAGGGGAGACGCCGCTCCTCCGTGTGTCTCGCGCTCCCATAAATCTCCTTTTCCTCCTATGCAAATGATGCAAGGCTTTTAATTGATAATTTCTCACATGGGCCTGTGTGATGCTGGACTGGGAGGTTCTAATGAGAGAGGGAGAGAGAGAGAGTCTATAGCATGGGCTTTAAAGCCAGAGAAATTACCCTGGAAAGTGGGGTAATTATTAAGCCCTGGGTAGGGATGAAGTGTGTGTATTTGTGTGTGTAGCGTGTGTGTATTGGTGTGTGTATTGGTGTGTGTAGCGTGTGTATTTGTGTGTGTAGCGTGTGTGTGTATTTATGAGAAGACAAACAGGAAAAACAAGGCAGCTTTTTTAATAATGTATAAATGTGTGTGTGTGTGTATCCTCTCTTGAATGTTGCCTTGCTTGTGTAAGTGATGCTGTGTGTAGAAGGTGAATTTAATGATAAGGTGTGTACATGTTCTTTTAATGCAGCTTGTAGTGTAAGCACAGCTCCCAATATATCTAATGTTACAGAGAACCACAACTAAAGCAACAATAGATTCTTCCTTCCTTCCTTTTCTTACAAATTTTCTTACAAATTATCTTCTAACAAATTCAGTTTATTAATGTTTTTAGTATTTTTAGTGTGTTTAACCATTTGGATTATGACACAGGATGTGTCCCTATTTTTATACATGTCATTATACACATTGAGATACACATAAATTATAAATTACATACATTTATGTCCTCATAAACCACATCAAAGCTGCTTCCTATTGATGTCACCAAATAACAATGACAACAATTTCATTTGATTCCACAAAAATAATGGACCAGGATCGAGAGAATTAAAAATTAATGTTTACAGTTTGGAAGACTTCATGACTAATGAAGGAAGATTAATTCTTCACAACGATTGTGTACCTAGCCCAAGTCCACAGCTTCCTGCTGTACACAGAGTAGCGGGACCTCAGTAATGGAAACAGGTCTGGGTCTTTTTACTGATTTTACTGGCTTTTAGCCTTTTACTGGTGGTGGACATTATATATATCTATTGAAAATAAAGCAGTATATGTGTTTGCACTCGTTTTGTGATAAGTATCAAATGCAGTGTGTTTTTGTGAATGTCTTTTTTTCCAACACACTGACGTGGAATAATGCTTTTAAAAATGTAATAACATCCTTTTTTGCTTTAGTATTTTTTTAGATTAAAGACAGATTTGATTATGGTTTCTACATATTTGTTGACTGTTATCATCTGAACAGTAATGAATAAACAGTCTTATGACAGCCTCATAATTATATCTTCACACCAGTAGGGGGAAGAGTGTACAAAGAAACAAGCATTAGTGTAATGGGATGTTTACAGTTATCTGAAGGGTTCACACACTCCTTGAACAACTTCACAACTTCACAACATATGTATACTTATTATACGTATTACTGTGTTGCCATTGTGTGCATTGTGATGGCTGTCAGTTGGGGACATGCAGTTAAAATACCGTAGTAAAATACTGTGTAAATACCGTAGAGTTAAAACTATACAGTGTACAGTTTAGTACAGTATACAGTGGAACGAGTAAAGAATATTAATTGTGTAATACCAAACCATTGTTTTGTAACTGAAATGTGGGGAAACTAGGGCAAGTTGTCACAGTTTTAACTTGGTGAATATTTACAGTACATTACCATTTACCATTTTTGTATTTTAAAAACTTGGTTTGTCTTGACACTAAAACTGAGTTTAGTATCATTACAGCAATTGTTTAACAATGCACAATACTTACTAGCATATTTTTATTTATCTCGGTTATCTTGTTTTTATTTATCTCTGTTATTTTTTTATATTTATTAAGTTTCAACATGTCAAGATAAAAATGAACAAATTAACCATGAACATTTATGTCTAAAAAAATATTTTCCTGGATTAATAAATGCAGTAAACCGTTATTGTTCATGTTTAGCATATGAAACAAAATGTATTAACTAATTTTAACACATAGAAAATTTTAAATATGATATTTGAATTACATTTTATTTATTGAAAGGGTTTGAACAGTGTTTACAATACAAAAACACTGCTAGAGAAAATTGCAGTGTTTTGTATTGCTACAAAATACATTTTTGTAATACATTTTTATATAATTGAATTTTTCAATAGATAGTTACTTATAATAAGTTAATGTAATATCCTGTGACAACAAGCCTCTTTCCCCTTTCAGTATTGGTAAAACCATGTCTATCAATTTTGATTCCGCTTATTTTAATGTATTTTAAGTTTAAACAAAAATTTTCCTGTTTTTGTCAGTAAAATCATCACTCACTCTCACACATTTGATTCTCACACACACACACAGACCTACAAACATCCGTATCCCTGAGCTTCGCTTTGAAAGTAAGTTCAAAGCCTCACCACTGCACTACATCAATACCACATTTTATCATTCTGCCATGATTATCCATTTATCAACTTGATCTCTGCCTGTGACCCATTTTGATCTCTCCTCTGTGTTTCCTGTCCTACAATCTACATGTGTTGCTCTCAGCTCTTCTCCTGCTTTCTAACGGGGTTCATCACGCCGCTTGTTGTACAGCACAGTAATTAGCAGCGCATGCTCATGTTAATTAGTGGTGAGCGATCTCGCTTTATTAATATGTGCTGGAGTGCAATGGGGCAGGAGCCAAAAAAAATAGGGTGGTTGCACCGTTATATCTGCTGACCTCACCGCACTGCAGAGACACAGGATGGCCGAACGGTTAAACCATTATTACACATTTTATGCTAACGCCGTTTGTTTTATAAGCAAATTAACAGTGTGGATTTGCCGAAAACAGGTGCTGTGTTGTGAATGCGTACTAAATGATGTGATACTGGAGGAATTAATTACAGCCTGTGCGGTAATTAGATGCAATAATTTGTGTGATTAGCGGGCTGTTTAAGATGGAAGACACACTCACGAGTTACTGTAACGTGCATGTACACACAAACACACACACACACACAGTTTCTCCAACATACATTTGCTGCAAGAGCTCGGACGGGACAGTTGTTGCGCGGTGATCTGTTGTTCTTAAGCGTACGGTGAAAAAGAGAGAGTTGTAGAAATTCCTTTTTGGGTACTTGAGAAATGTTTCATTAAAAAACACTGAGGTTGCTAATGCTAATTACCGGAACGAGCCGGTATGTTTTAATTCCTTTCATGTTGTCCTTTCACAACCCCCACTCTTCCTCCAGCCAAAAAAACCTTACCTCAAAGCAAGACAAGCTCCACGCAGCACTTCTAAATTTGGAAAGGGTTTCTTGATAAAAGACAGAACCTTTTTTCTTCTCTTCCTTCTGTTCTTTTCATTACTTAATATTAAAATCACAAAGCGCATAATTAATTTTTTGCAGATGCTGTGCATTTGAAGCTCATTCCGATGGTGTTAAAAAGGCAGTTTTGTTTTCCACTTTTGAAGTCGGTCAAGTGGAAATGAAACTTCTAGAGAAGTTTCAAGCAGACGAGATGAATGTAGACGACCAAGTATAAAGAAAACCCAAATCAGTGTGTTAAACAACACAACAGAGTTTATACAGGTGAGGAAAACAAATGTCATTAAATCAAATAAACAAATGCTGTATTACACTGAGATTCTGTAGTTTGGACCGTTTGTAGCTTGGTTGCATATGTTCTCATTCAGAGACCCAAGCCAACAATAACACAGGTTTAACCTTTCAGATTCAAAAACACCTCTCCTTCTGGGGCAGTGGTCATCCTCTCCGGCCGTTGCTGACACTGTTTATGAACCCATCCTTTGGTAAATCTGTGACTGCATCTCTTTACATTTCAAACTGAGCCAATTTCATGCTATTTTTTGGCCAATGGGACTCGTCCCAGTCCAACCCCCCACCATTACTCAAGCATCAGACGCCAACAGTGATTGAAACCACTTGTTGATGAGTGTATATCCTCTGGGCCTTTCTCTTATTACTTTTATTTGAGACAGATGCATTAGGGAAGATTTGAATGACACCCAATGAGCTTGAATCACCTTGTTTAACCCGTTAGGCCCCGCCCCCTTCCAACACAGCACCATGTTTTTTCCTATCCCCCACGTTTAAGCTGTAAGGCTGGTTTTATAGTTAACAAATAATATTTTGTTTTATTTGTGATTATTAAAAACAGAAGACGATGACGTTGCCACTCTGAACCTTTAAACTCCAACCTCATTAAAATTCTGTTTCTAAAACACTTTTCAATGGTTTATGAAGTTTTACAATAAAGAGATAAGAGCAATAGTTGTTGTATATTTTGTCACCAGTTATCAGTGTCCTGCAGGTATCAATAACCAGCCCAGAAGTCTTTTGTTCAAAATTCCCTCCTAAGCAGTACGGAGGCCAGTGGGGGGGGCATGCACCCCTCACACACATACCCGCTGTAATTGCAGCATAACAAGCACAACCTGGGGGACACAATTTGTCATCTGTTGTATTAGAAAAGGAAAAACAATGAGTTGTTTTTGTATTGTTCTTTTCTTTAATGGCCACTTCTTATTCTCCCACCAGGCCGGTATAGTTTCAATATGTGTCTCATTTAGAATATGCATATGTACAAAAAGTGCAACGTAAACGCATACGGACACATACAGTAACTATAAGACTCAGACATATGGATATTGTTACGCTAATGAACGAGCTAGCGTGATATGAGATACCCACTTTATGAATCATTAATGTCATTATGAAAAATGGCATGGCAACTTTAAAGGCCTCAGAATATGAATTCACACAAACAAAGAGTGTATGGAGTGTTTCTGGAAGAAACAGGGTGGCTGAATGGGACTTTGTTTAAACATGAATTTCATATTGGCTTTCTAAATCTGAATTAGACGAGGGGCCACACAGCGCTCATTGAAGACCACCGAACATGAATTATCACCAAATATAATTTCAGCTATTAGTTTATCACGCTGAGTATCAATCACCAGCGTCTGAGGTGGAAATTAATATTTTGCACAAGAAAATACAGTGAGTTAGACTATTCTCACTTTTTCCTGACATTTTTATGTGTGGTGTTGAAATTGGTCTGATCCAGTCCATACTGATTATTTATGGTGAATGATAGCACTGTGCAAATTAACATTTTGTGTCAATGGAGAATAAGCACAAGAGAGGGATCCTGTGGTTTAAGTGCCCAATTCTGGGTTGCTTGTATCCTGGTTTCCTTCTGGTTCTCTTCATTAGCCTGAGGAATGAGAAGTCAGTGCAGGATTTTTTGGCAGCAAAATGGCCGACCTTGAACTGTCACATGAGGTCAGTGCACATCCTTTCACATTAGTTGTACATTTTGTCTGTTGTTCTGGTCTGATCATATGATCATGTACTGAAAAAGAAAAGGAAGGATTTTATATGGAGCTGGTGAGATGCTGCTAATGGTCTCTCCAGTTTGACTGTATTACACTGGTTTGCTCTTCCATTCATCTGCAGTCATCTGATTGAGTGTGTGGTAGTCAAAAAAAGGATTGCTCAACTAAACACATTTCCTCCTGATTAACTTGATGCCTGTCAGCTTGAAATGTTCACTCACGACCCTTCTAGACCACCAGCCCCCCACCCTCTCTTCCTAATTGATGTGAAACGCCGCAGTCAATTTTTTTTGCTCGTCTTTATTCCTCTCTCTCTCACAGATTGTATAAGTCAGGACAGAGGTTCATAACTGAAAGTTCAGCCAAATGTTATCTTGCACAGGGAGGTTTCAAAGGGGAGGCCCAGCACTCCCCCTCTCCTAACTTCTATTTTCTCACCCACTCTCTCACTCTGTCCTTCTGTCTCTCTCTCAATCCCTCCTTCCCCCGCCCCAACTGCCTTTCAGACTCGCAGCCAATAAGTGTCTGTGATAACATCAACAGCTGTCAAAGACCTAGGCAACTACGCTTGTCTCGTAAACCCAAACACCTGTACTCTCTCATTCTTTTGATTGTTATCCCTCATACACACACACACACACACACACACACACACACACACACACACAGTGCTCTGCTCTTTATCACATTGGTTTGATTTGCCTGTCAGTGAGAGAGGGATGTGCCAGGATGTCTGTGGATGTAATCTGTAATGGGTGTGGGGGAATTTATAAACTGATGGTGGGAGAAAAAGAGGGAAAGTGTCTCTTCAAAAGTTTGGCACAGTTTGAAGGGGTCTTAACTGTAGCATGTCTCTTGTTTTTTCTTTTCTACCTTGTGTGTGTTTTTTATAAATAGTGAGGGATGTGTGTACATGAGTGATATTGTTTATTATTGTGTGTGTGAACAGATGTTAAATGCCAGTTTCATCACCACCTCTTGCCTTATGTACACCCACCACCTGTCAGTCTCCAGATGTTATCACAGCTCCTCTGCCATCTCCCAACCTACAGTGCTCTTCCCCGCATGAGGGTAGCAGGACCTAGGCTGTTTAATCCACCTTCCCCCTGAAGGCTTTGGTTCCCATCACTGGTGCTGTCATGCTGGGCTGCTGTATCCATCATTCAGTCAATGAGAAGTAATGACAGAATGGAGCAAAACAACAGCAGTCTGTCTGTGGGTTTCTGTTTGAGGAGAAACAGACCGGGTTGCTATGAGACACAGCCCCAGTGGAGGAGGGCCACAGACTCTGAGGCATTCTGGGATTTTTCTGTGATCAGGTGCTGGCCGGAAAAAAAGCACAGACCACCTCTATGGTATTTTTGATGTTTGCACAAGGGTTGTAAATGTCTATAGCAAGTAATAAGTGTTAGAATATTCATGAGATGGGCGTGTTGTCTGTGGAGAGAGAGTGGTTCAGTGGTGACAGGTTCTCAATCACAAACGTGTGTGTGTGTGTGTGTGTGAGGGAGAGAGAGAAAGAGAGAGAGAGGGGAAGTGTTTGTCAAGGGTGAGCTGTTTGTCTTTCTCTGGTTATTCTGATTTATGTGTGAGACACATTAACGGTAGTCTTTCCTCTTTTCCAGTATAAAGTGAGTTACTGATGACTAGTGTTGGAGGAAACATTAATAAGTTACATAATAACACATTTTTAAATAGAGTAGAGCAAGGTGTAAATCTTAGGCATAAGACTTTTTTCAAACACATGATTTATGGTTTTCTATTCATTTAATGACTATGGCCATTTATTACAAATGTGACCGGAAACCTCAAAGTGTGGCCTCTGTAAACTTGCCATTTTTTTTGTTTAGCCTATAACTGTAAATTGTTAGTGGATAAGCACCTGTCCCTGTCAAAAAAACACTTGTATAAAGAAATGCTTGCAAGCCAAGCAATACAGTTACAGCCTGCAGGGAAAATAACCAAATAATCAGCTGTCTGAGGGGAAAAAAATATAGCATATTCTTTTCTATTAAAGCTATCACTATCACGCAATTAACACAATATTGTAAAGCATTACTTTTAACAATGTTTCTCCAGTCTTGGCTACCCTGTTACAGCGTGACCCATATGCTAGAGTTTAACCCATGGCTAATCACATTTCCCGTGTCGTATCATGGCTGTGTTCTGAAAACATCAGCCCTCTAGTCCTGGACTCCAGTAAGACCACACAACAGCCTGCGTTTGCCTTTTCTCTTTTAAATACTAAATGATATGAAACATTCTAAGCTTATTTCATTAACATGTTTTGTTAAGGATTCTGGAGCGTGTACAGCCTGTATAAAAGTAACATTTGTGCTGGTTTACTGCATTCCACCTCAAATGCACCTCATGTCTCTGATCACTGGAGAAAATGGAACAGAGTTCTATAGAAGCACAGATTAGTGCAGTGTCACAACATGAAATCCTGCAGATAAGCAATTTATATATTAAAACATAGTTCATGTTGTTTAAGGCACAGCGTCAGTAGTGACATAAAATACAATTTTAAAACACCATTATGGAAAATATTGGGGGTAGACAGATGAAGTAGCTTTAGCTTCTTTATTTTGAGGTTTTGCTGTTTTGCTGTTTTCATTATCATGCTAAAGATTTGATTCAGAAACAGGTCCCATTTGTAGATGTTCTTCATTTTTTCCTACCTGCTATGGATGCCAAGAAGAGACAAATTGCAATGAAATGCGTGACACAAACTCAGATGTGGAAGTATTTGACCTTTTCCTTCTCTGTGAACCCGTCTTTAACATGAAAGAAGAAAGAGAGGAAACAAGCTCTGCTGTCCAGGCAGGTTGTGCTTGAAACTGACAGTAGATGGATGTTTGACATGAGCTTGTTCACTGTGTTGACTGTGGCATCAAAAGCACAAAGGACATATATTTAAGCAATTATATTAACATTTGTAATTGTGTCAACATTGTTAAACGTACTTAAGTGAAAGAAACATTTTTTGGATATATTTGGAAATGATTTATGTAACAAGGATCAGCAAAATATGTTCTTTCATGTACTTTGTTTTCTGCAAATTAAATTACAAATTAAAGGAAATTAATTTTTAAGTAGTAAAACAATTAGTAACGGTAAACGCAACAATAGTAATAATTGACATCAGTGCTGCGTGTTCATTTTAACCTCTTAAAATGAGTTTAAAAGGTGTGTGTGTTTCTCAGTTAAATGTTTCATTAACTATTGTAGAAAACAATTGTTTCATTTCTGCCTTAGCTTTACATCATTACTAAACGTCAAAACACTGAACACCCACGTAAGGTACAACTCTAATTAATTATACACAGCCAGCTGTATACATTTCATTTACGCAATCTGCTTAGAAGCAACTTGCCATAGGTCCAGTCGGAACAGGAAGTGTCTCTCCAGGGATTTGTAAGACACCCTTATGGCCACCCAGCAGCAGTAAAACATAAAACCAGGCATGGAATCATGTTGCTCTCATTGTCTCTGTGTCTTTGTGCTCTTGGAACAAAGTAAAATGCCTGACATGTTTTGTCATTTTGCTCTGTGTCCTTCTTGTCCTTTGTTAAATTCTCAGGTTTATGGTATAGAGGCCTAAGGGTGCAGACAGAAGCAGTGCACTGTAAACATACGGTGAATAGAAGCCTGGAATATCTGCTGTCATTGCATGTCATTTTTATTCTGCCAATAAGGATGTAAGGGGCTGTTTTGTCATCATTTTCCACTGGCAGGTGCTCTGTCTTAGCATCAGTGGAAGATAGGGTAGATTGTCCTCTAAGGTCCCTGACATTATGTTAATGAATTAAAGTTTAGAGGTATATATTAAGCCACTTGCTGCTTACTAACATAAGTTTATCTCTAATTGCTGCCACAACACTGACCCTTATATTATTGAGTAGCATGTGTGATGTTTTTGTATTTGCTCTTTTAATGGAACATGTTTGTAATTCTGTGACAGTCCAGCAATGACATTGTGTACGTATTTGTGTTCTGTACTGTTTTGCACAGGTTTGGTAGGGTTAACTGTTATTATACTAGTTACTGGTTTACTCTGCAGTCTGAGCCAAATAATGGATAAGAGAGAGTGACAGTGTGCTTGACTGAATTATAAAAATGTGAATTAAAAAAAATTATAATATTGAAAAGGATTTTGCTTCAAATGTTTTTTCAGGAAGCTAATTCCTTTGCAGTGTTTGGTGGCTGGTAAACACAGTCTGCATAACACTGCTGCTTTGCAATCCTGTTAAACTGTCTCTGTATTTCCAAAACACATGCATGTAATGTAGCATGTACTGTTAGTGTAGGGCATTGTATTTTACAGTCTCTCTCTCTCACACACACACACAAACACAGAGAAATTTCATTCCTGATTTCATTCCAGATTGAAGATCAGAAGATGAGATCCATATCAGATCAGTGGGGAGTAGCAGTTTGTTGGTGGTGACATTGGTGCATAAGGCTGTCATTGTTTTAATGGGAGGTGGGCCATGCTGGGCTGTAATTAGCTGGCTGCAGGTTGCTGGGCCCAGCTCATTTGTGTCAGGCGGTGGGTAATTGTGCTGTAAAGCACTGGGTGCGTAAATGATGACATGGGCCGGCGCAGTAGATGATTTGTGGGGCTGTGGCCATGCTATACGCATTACTAAACGTCTTGATGTATTTATTTATGCCACACAAATAAAATCAAAGAATCAAAAGTCTGGACGGCCCCTGTTATGATGCTGGAAGAATGAGAGAGAGAGAGAGAGAGAGAGAGAGAGAGAGAGAGAGAGAGAGAGAGAGAGAGAGAGAGAGAGAGAGAGAGAGAGAGAGAGAGAGAGAGAGAGAGA
>JBAJNP010004795.1:2515-31788 GCA_036877545.1 Yasuhikotakia modesta | reverse complement strand
ATGTACGTATAATGTAATAAATGTAATAAATGTACGTATAATGTAATAAATGTACGTATAATGTAATAAATGTAATAAATGTACGTATAATGTAATAAATGTAATAAATGTAAGTACATTTACACGTGCAAATGCTTCACTTTTGTAATAGGAAAATTTGTTTAATTTATAAAAAATATCTTAATTACAAAAACAATTATAGCAAAAATGTTTGGGTAACTGATCTATACGAGTTTGTGGCTAAACGGATGATTTGTGTGAAAGCATAACATTAAACATAACATTTCATAACATTAAACATAACACTTTCATAACAACAAGATGGATTTCATTGGCTGATTTTAATGACGGATTTACAGTTGTTTTATAAAATATATGTACAATAAAATACAGTAGATCATTTACACTAAACACACTTGTGTCGTGCATTTATTTGGTTTTTGTTTACAGTACAAATATATGATTTTTCAGCTATGATCGCTGTATAACCTGCTATAATTTTGCGTAAGTAACATATTGCACCATAATTTTTAACAAAACGCTTGAATATTTTTTTCTGGATGGCAAAACTCTTAATATACCAGTAACATACCAGTAATATACCAGTAACATACCAGTGATATATGTGATATAACAGTGACCTCTAGCGGACAAGTTGTGATTTATTCCTACCGAATGAATGTTTTCATTCATTTTTTCATTCAGATTTTTACCGCAGCATCATGTTCATAAGTTTTTTGTAAAAGAAATCATTGGCAATACAACGAAACTTGCTCACACAAAGTTACCTCAGACCCCTTTTTATTGGTACAAAATGCCATTTTATTGTTTGAATTCATCACACGTCATAAGATGCTAATTCCAAACTGATTGCCATAGATCTCAGAAATAACATGATAGAATGACAGCAACGACTATTAAAACAAACAAAACAAACCAAACAAATAAACTGCATTTGTTAGAATCAGATTCACACCAAGGTTGACATGAAGCAAAAATCCCCTGCTGGCCCTGAGTATCGTCTGCAAGGTTAAACTTTGGGCTGTTTGTATTGTGGATCATATAAAGTGGAATAATGAAACGACTCTTACATTTTTGTTTGGACTTCATCTAAACAAACATCCACTAACAGGCTCCGCCCACACCGATCTCTACATCCAGAGTAAAAGCACATCGGTGAAATTTTAAACACTTTCTGATGACACTATTATTAAATGGATGTTATTTTGTTTCTTACAAAAACGAAAAAAGCAAATGCTTATAAACAAACGATAAAGATAAAATTAGACAAAAAACACAAATGATTCCTTTCACAATGTTAACTGAGATTAACTGACATTGTATCTAATTTACTCTCCCTTTAAACGCATGCTCTGCCCCTTCATTATATAAAATGATATTATTACATGGTCACATGATCCGTTCACATTAATCCACCAGCGAATGAAAACTTCAGAAATGCTCTGATTGCAAACAAGTCGCAGCCATACATAAAGTGAACATTTAAAGCAGGTGTCTTGATATGTCTAAGGAATCTAATTAAATCTATAAATATAACTGAATAGAGAGGATTGGTGGGCGGGGGGCAGGTTGGGGGTGTTTGGGGGGGCGACTTCCAGTTTTGAAGAACTATTTCATGAAAATTGAAACTACAAAACATTATTATTGTCTCAAAAAAAAATCACAGCAAACGAAACAAAACAAAATCATTCACCCATCCAAATGAAAACAAAACAAAAAAATCACTTCTATCCATGGAAACTACTTGTAAATATAGTCATTTAACTCCTCACACCCATCGTTTTCACTAAAGTCGAGCCGAAAATAGACTTTTACAGCTAAAAATAGATTTTTGTTTTCAAACATTATCTAACCCCTCCCTAGAATTCATATAATAGGAAATTCAGTAAGCTCTACAAAATATAGCAAGGAACCATCTTTAAAAAATAGTTTTGCTTTTTTAAATATTAAGAATACATTCATGACTATTGGTAGTGACTTTCTGAGCTGCGACAGGTTGGTTCTGCTCGGCCCGTTCCGTTGTCATGGTTGCTGCATTCCCTCTGGGTCGTCCTTTGGGTCAGTATCTAGTTTGGTATTCATGGTGCCATCTGTTAAAGTCATTGTAGAACAGAACAATGCTACCAGACGCCATACCGGTGATGATACATCTGTACGGAGGAGCAGAGCGTGAGAGAGTCAGAAATACTGCACAGGTGAACCACTGTTGAATAAAACATTTTGCTTTTTGCTCTGCAGCTTAATGTCAGCAATGAGCAGGACAGATAAATTTATAACAAGCATGTCAGATATAGTTAAACTACATTAAACGCTGACTGACACAGTTCTGCTGGTTTAGAGGAAAAATGAATGTCGTGCAGGTTTAAATATTGTCAACATTTGGACGTCTTTTAAATATCAAATCAGGCCAGAAATAAATATTCAGATATTCATATTATGACCCTAAAACCAAAGATTGATTAATGAGGAATGCAGATGAACTTATATCCTATATAGTTCAATACTGTATGTGTAAAACTGTACAGTCACATTGCTTTTAAACCTATAGCACTGCATCCTTATACGGTGCCTTTATATCCTATACATTACTCATTTTATACATAAACATCAACGTCTGCTATTGAAACTGTGTCCTGTTTAGGAGCATAAAAGACTGAATTGTGCATTTATTAGAGTTGTCACCTTCAATATAGATTATACTGTTACTACAACTGTTATGTGTACTAAACTCTCGATTTACACGTGCTCACGTGTTAAATGCAGATGTGTGTGTGAGAGTGTGTGTGTGTGCGAGTGTGTGTGTATGCGTGTGTGAGAGTGTATGTGTGAGTGTGTGTGTGCGAGTGTGTGTGTATGCATGTGTGAGAGTGTATGTGTGTGTGAGATTGTGTGTGTATGTGTGAGTAAGTGTGAGAGTGTGTGCGAGTGTGTGTGTATGCATGTGTGAGTGTGTATGTGTGAGTGAGTGTGAGAGTGTGTGCGAGTGTGTGTGTATGCATGTGTGAGAGTGTGTGTGTGCGTGCGAGTGGTACCTTTGGTCATGTGCCATAGCCATGGAGCGAATCCCCGCATCACAGCCCGGGTAAGTGAAGATCTTTTTAAGATCATGAATCTGCCACACGGTGAGAATTCCTCCATCTCCTCCAGTCAGTAGATACTGCCCATCTTTACTCATTAACATAGCCTAGACACACACACACACACACACACACAGAGACAATTACCATTTTCTGTAGTATATAGTGTGGACATGATATTATATGCTCTAATGAGCTACTCGTATGATTCTATATTAACCAAAACGAGGTAAATATTTGCACACTGCCCTGTTTATTATTTATTATTTAATATCAAATGTTTTATTAATATTTGATAATAAATAATATTTAATATTTGTTATGTATTATGCTCTCCATCACATACAATGTTTTTAATATAGTGTTTACATGGCAGAGTATATACAGTATGGACCAGTAATTATTAATAATCAACACATCTAAAGATTAGTCAGTAGCACATAATTCATATATTTATATATTCTAAATGCAGACATAATCTGGATTAATGTGAAAAATTTGAAAATCATTCATTAATATATTGCTGTGCTATATATTAATTAAATAATGTAAATTCATCTGCAGTTTTGCAAACCATTAAATACCAAAAGCCAACAACTGAAGTAAATACAGTTGCAAAATAAATTTCTGTTACATCAAATGCAGTCAACCACAGGACTCTCACTGGACCCCTGACCTTTTAGCAGCCTTACATGTTGCCTGATGATAAATAACAGCGATAAGCACGTTATGGGCTGTTAAGTGCATTTTTGACTGGGTGAATAAGCTCTTTGTAAAGGTGATGTACGTGTGGTACATCCGGCCGGCCTGTGATTAGAAGGGTTTACTGACACCCCTGTGGACCTCAGAGTGAACGTGCCCTGCCAGAGGCTGTCTCGTCCAATCAAAACCCACGCAACCCCCTTCTTTCCCAGCATGCACAGGGGCCAGCCTGGCGAACAGTTTGTTTCTGAAAGCGCTCTAGTGGCGGTATCCTGCAGCGAAGGGCAGACAGAGTATGAGATTTATTCTGTTCATCTGGTTTTGCTGCGCGCACATGCCTGTGTAACACTTTACAGGTCCCTCGAGACACACAGATAATATAGAACAGCAAACACACTGGGTTCTTTCATTCACCACACACACACTCACTCACACTCGCACACACACACACACACACACACTCACTCACACTCGCGCACACACACACACTGAGGATGCTGTAATGACACTGTGTGTTTGCAAAGTGGATTATTTATAATAGTGGATTATGGACTATTTAGTGTCATTAATTTGACTAAATATATACCATTTACTATACAAATTATATACCACTGACTTACTGCACTGAAGTATTTTTCTTTAGAGGTTTTGATTATTAATAATTTGTTTTTCTTAAGTCAATACATCAAGGAAAAAAATATGTAATAACAGGTCCTAAAAATTGAATCTAAAATGAAAACATTTGCTTCCTTTATGTAATATGTTTTGAGGACATTATAAGGCTGTGAGCGTTTGACTCAAAACCCAATTACACAAATGCATTTTTTTTATTATAAGAATGATAAAAGTTGTAAAATATAAACTTTTAAATATTCATATATATATTTTGATATATTATAAACATATGTTTTATTAATTATTTAGGCATTCCACAATTTGGTGACATATGGAATATTATTATTGTCATTGTAAATATTATGTAAGTGTAAATATGTGCCAGTGTTGTTGCTATAATGCCACATATGTGTATTAATTTACTGTAGCGCGAGCAAAAACTTTTTTCAACACTTGTCGTGCAAACGCACAGCTTGCCTCATTCACCCACATACATATTTTAAAAGTATAAATCTTCTAAGCATAAAAACATCTGAGCAATTGAAACAACATGCCTAAATCGCCTGAAGCCAAAAACCATCATAGTTTTATTATAAGCTACAAAATAAGTATATAGTATTAAACATTATTGTATCTTTCTCTTTGTCTGTCACGCACACAAATGCACAATACAAACACACGCCAACTAATTTCCACAACTTTTTCTCTCTCTATGCATATATATAAATGTAAATACACTCTCAGTCATTTAATGACAGACTCTTGTTGTCTGTCCAGGCCGCAACCAGCATCAGAGTGCATTTGCAATATCTTTGATTTGTTTGGTATATGGTGGATATGTGTCTGAGATGTGTGTTATTACGGTTCAGGTTACACTGTGGTAAACCTCAGATCACTTCATTTCAGTTCTGCTTTAGGGACAAAGCTGAACACAGACACAAGCTCTAAATCCCATCTGCAGAGAATCATCTCAACTCATTTAACACAAGTCCATGAAGTCAGTTGTTCTTTAGGGTCAGCCGTGTACTTTCAGTTTATATCCTTTACTGTCTAAAAGGGCTTAAGTAAATCATCAAATACCCTTCGTATGAATCATGGGGAGCCCCGCTGTTTGACTAACTCAAACTCCACCTCCGTGATCTGATAATAATGTTTCCCTCTCGCTGCGGCTGTATGATTACGTTTTCTGCTGCTTTCTTCTTTAAAAAACGTCTGAAAAAATATAACAGTACATAATCCAGCACGCACGGTGGTCCCACCGGACCGCGTCTGGAAGAACGGTTCTGTGAGAAGCAGAGATGCTCAGGTTGCGAAGCGGGTCGGGTCAGAATCATAAATCAGCAGCCTCCTCCGGGGCCGTCCGTTCTACGATCTCCCAAGATGGCCGCCGTGACTCAGATATCTGACTTACAGTCAGGCCGTGATATTAAACAACACGGTTGTGTCGGATGATGCCCCTCAGAGGAAAGGCTCTGCTTTTTTTCTGCCGATCTTCTGATCTGTCTATGTAAGGTCAGGATATGTCTGGCACGGGAAAGCCTGGATTTATGAAGACTTTAATGCAGTCCATTGCGTATGAGCCGACGACTGGGGAAAAGTCTGCTAAAATGGTTACTAATAGACAGAGACTCGCCCGTGGACTCCAGAGAGCCATTCCTGTATTATTCCTACTTGTTCAAATTAATGTTCTGTCAGAGCGTCAAAGTAAGGACTCACTTTAACTACTGCAAAAAACTGTCCCACAAGCCACACATTCACATACAAAGCCACACACACCCTCTCATCCACTAATACACACAGATTATACGGTACAACTCAGGCCGCCAGGGGAACCAAAGTACTCAAAACGTGACGGCAATAATTGGTCATGAACACACAATAATTCTGTGACTTTTACCTAGTTTATACTTTTAACACTCACACTGACTGAAGTTCATTACAGCTGTACACAAAGGTCCAGAAATCTTGCTTCTAGCTTTGTGATTGGTTCATTTTCGCTTTTTGCGATATGATTGGTTGGAGGAAGACCGATAGGTTCTCGCTTGTTGTTTATATCCTTATTGGCCCAAGACTCTTTAATGTTCTGATCTTTAGATCTGTACTCAGTACCTGTCTAAGTTCATGTAAATATATGGATATATATGGGAAAAATACAAGTCTGATTGAGCGACACAAATAGGTTTAATACTTTGAGATTTGTCATTTGTCTGAGATTTTTCTACGTAGGAAGCAGAAACAAAATCTGTGGATTATGTCTTATAAGATCAGCACTGATACTAGTACATCTTAGTTTATAATACTAGTATAGAAATGTACTGTGTAGGAGCAGTAGAGAAATGTAATGTATAAAAATAGTATAGAAATGTATTGTACAGAAATAGTATAGAAATGTATTGTACAGAAATAGTATAGAAATGTAACATATAGAAATACTATAGAAATGTACTGTATAGAATAGTATAGAAAAGGCACTGGGTCCGGCTAAAGACTACAGGCTAATGGAGCATTATTTGAGTCATAAAGGAGTAGCGCGTGACGTTACAGCGTGTTAAGGAGGGAAACCCCCCCGTCACCGAAGCCTCTGCTGTATATTAAAAACAAATGGAAGCTGGACACAATGAGAAAACTAATCAAGCTCTGCAGAGCCGGGGAGCTCAGAACACAGTCCATCTGTAAATGAGATGCAGGTGTGGGAATGTGTGTGTGCGGGACAGAGCAAGAGACACAGAGAGAGAGAGAGAGACAGAGAGAGAGAGACAGAGAGAGAGAGAGAGAGAGAGAGACAGTGAGAGACAGAGAGCGAGAGACAGAGAGACAGAGAGCGAGATGGAGAGACAGAGAGAGAGAAACAGTAAGAGACAAAGAGCGAGAGACAGAGAGAGAGGGAGAGAGAGAGACAGAGACACAGAGCAAGAGACAGAGAGAGCGAGAGACAGAGAGACTCGGAGCGAGAGACCCAGAGAGAGAGAGAGAGAGTGAGAGAGCTCTGTGAATTTTCCCAGGCCCAAAGGAAAGGGAAAGTGATGGAGCGGAAACGAGGGAAAGAGAACAGGCTGATTTTGGGAGCTGTGCCCGTCAGTGACGGATGCATGGTCTAATATGCAGGGGGGCTCGCTGTTGGTCGAACCCTCTGTTTTTCCTACGCACATGCGAGTTGAGTGGCACTACGTAGCACTGATGATCAAAGCACCGCTTACGGCCCTTAGGGCTCAGGAGCCGAAGAGAGACAGCCCAGAGACAGACAGATCATGCCAGCGTTTAATCACACGCGCCATGGCTGACATGATACAACCCAGAGACTGAGAACAGAGGAGACGGAAACGGAGAGACAGAGGTGAACGACTAAATGAGCGAGCGCTCTGGCTTCTGTGACGGAATGACAGGCGACTCGTTTGATGTTTGTGATGTTTATGGCGTTTATGTTTCTTCTCCATGATGTTTACCTTGATGTTGTCCTCCACCTCCATGTGTCCCAGGAGCTTTCCGTTGATGCTAAACACGCAGAAGTGGCCCTTGTCGTAATAAATGACACAGTGGCCCTCGGTGGAGGACAGAACCAAACGCGGCCTCACGCAGCCGCCCGGGGCGTCCAGAGTCCTCAGCAGATCACCATTCATGGAGTGGATGAGACACGGACCCTCTGTTCACACAAACACACCAAATAAATGTTAGTGTGTGCGTGTGTGTATTTATTGTAAAGACCAGTAAGACCAACAAAGTGAGGACAAATTTTACCTAGTCGTCACTTTCTGTTTGAGGGTTAAAACTTTTTTTTGGTTTAAGACTAGAATCAGGTTTAGGTTAAGTTTAGGATAAGTGCTAGGTATTTAGGGTTACGTGCCTAGATGGCTAGAGATTGCAGTGTCAGTGTCTTCACAAAGATAGCTGAACACACACTTCACAAAGTGTGTGTGTGAGAGAGAGGTAGAGAGAGCTTTGATTTACCTCTGCAACCACTGATGACCAGCCCCAGCTCTGCACACACACTTGCACACGTCACCTCACAGTCATGACCTGTCAGTATCGCTCTGGGAGTCACAAACTCTGCTGGAGATACAAACACACACACACACAGGTTTGTTTTACTGTATTAGGGGGACATGTGTGGATCTCTACTGTTCCCATTAAATTTAACTTTCACATATACCTGCACATATAAAGTACACACACACACGCACACACACACACGCATGCAGGCACACATGCGCACACACCAAACACACCAAACCTGTGCAAAGAATTGATGTTTAAAACAGTTAATGAAACCACGAAACAACATATAAAACATATTAATTTAATTAAATACTAACTTATTAATAACTTTTCATGCCTACTTAGCAATAAAATAGGTGCTACACAAGTTATACACAAAATAAACTAAAGAAAGCAACACAACAATGGACACTAATACTGCTTTTTAAATTACAGTATTAGTTGTCTAATGTGTTATTTTAATAAGGGAGTGTAATCACCGAAAGCAAAGGAGGACAAACACTGAGCAGTACAGCGCCTGTTTTATGGTGTGTGTGTGTGTATTAAAATTAAGGTGATGAGAAGTCACAAATCTTAAAGGCCTCGTTTCTTACAAACCCCTGAAGACTTATCTATACACAGATGCTTACACAAGCCTCATCAGATCCACACAGCTATTGTTATTACAGGACGTTTAATAATACTCAAGCCCTACAGTAGCTCATATAATGATGTTTGGGTCAAATCCAGGAAGCAACTGGATTTGGCAACTGGGAACAAGACAGGGGGATGACGTTAAACTGGTGGTGTTGAGTGCATTATACTGAACACTGACTCACAGGAAGTCTTAAAGGTGAGTTTCAGATCTTCTGACCCTATAAACTGGACCTGAAGGTTTTCTTTTGTCTTTAACCACTTTTGATTTTATCCATCAGGAATTTATTGTGAAAAGAACGCAAACCAGATCTGAATGTGAGTTGTCATGGAGACGCGTCATGAAGACGCATCATGGAGACGCAGAACAAGTTGGTGGACGTGGAGGTCAAAGGTGAAGTTCACTTCAGACCTCAATGTTTCTTTACAAATCTGTTGTTATTTGCCATGTTTGCAGCTGCCGTTCATATATGAAATTAAACTACCACAATTATTACTTATTAATGTGTTTAATTAATTCATTAATTATGAGCTTAGAAAGGCTGCATTGTAATAACTAAACACTCTCCTGTGATATATTTGGTTACACTTTATTTTGAGGTGTTCTTGTTACCGTGTAAATCCACATTTCAGTACTTTCATCACTGAACAGTATAGTACACGACATACTATACTGTATACTAACTACAGTTTACTATATACTATACTATATATTTAACTATGGAAAATAGTTTGGTTCAGGGTTAGTTACATATAATTGTGTATATACTCTTATTATTATAGTAAGTACATGTAACATATGTAACAAAGACACCTTTAAATAAAGTTTTTTTTAATATTGTTATGTATTTATGGCTATTATTTGAAAAGTTACAAAAACAAAAATATGAAAAATAAATTGTTCATAGGTTGTGCACTATAAGACCACAAATGTATATTAGGAAAGTAAATCAAGGCAACATCAGGGCACAAAAGTTGATTTACATACTTAATAACATTGGGTTTAATAAATTTAACATAATTTTATTCAGTTATTAACTAATGAATTATATCTAAACACATAAACTAGTTATGTGCTTATAACTACCTCAAACAAGCTGACCTCTCTCTCTCTCTCACACACACACACACACACACACACACACACACACACACACACACACACACACTATAGATGTATAGATTTCATTAGGTGGTAAACTTCCTCAATGTCTCAGATTTGAGTTATACTCTACAACTCTGGGGATTAAAGCCTGATGTCGGATTGTGCCCTGAAAAGATCAATAAAACTGATATATTGGTGTATCGTTTAACCTTCCCGTCATCGGCCACCATTTGGTTCGCATTAGGACAACATCTGATTACAATCTAATACCTACACATTGTACACTATTTATCTGTATGGCGATGTGAATGCGTATCATTTACTCTCAGAGAGAATGTTGAGAGAAATGTGTGAGGGTAACTATGTAAGTAAATACAAGATAATACTAGAAAAGCTGTTTTTGCACTAATATTTGTAACAGGAACACCATCAGACTGTGTCGGCTATAGAAATCAGGCTTCTGGCAAGTGTTCTGCCTAATTTAACCACAAGATGACAGTGTGGTCAACAGAATCCACTTCTAACGCTACAAACAGTCGGGATATCAACGTTACCCACAAAACTATGTTAAAATCATCCCTAAAGTTGTTTATTAACACTGAACATGATGAGAAAACGCTGACCTGAGATTATATTGACCTGTAGACACTGTAAAAAATACACAGGCATGTGAACGGGTTCTGTCTTACAGAAGCATTTAACAAAACACAATATCTTGGTAATAAAAATATTTGTAAATTTGCCTTAAAACAAAACCAAATATTATAATCTATAATTAGATATGTACATGATTTTAACACGGCTTGTCAGGATCGAACATTTGACATGCTTTAAAAGGTTTGGAATATTTACAAAATTAAAATTCCCTGAAATTTGCAGGTTTTCCAAAATCATGGAACCAAGACTTGAATAAAACTATAACAAAGACTAGAATAACAGACATCACTCTCAATAAATCATCATACAACTGTTATTATTAACTATTGCACAGATTTCGGCACTAACATTTAACTTACTATTTAACTTACTTAACTTACATTTAAGGAACTATTGAGACTATTGAGTCTCAGTTGAGATTTTATACAGAGGGCAGCTGAGGACTGCAGCCACTAAAACACACAGTTACCACAAAACCATGAATGGTTTGAATATCAATGCTGTACATAAAGTACCACCAGTGAGATAAATCTGCAGATTTAGACCAAAGTCCAGAATGTTCTGTTCTTACGACCGTGTTGCTGAGCCTCCGGCCACAGTCACATTTACACCCACAGCCGCTCATTACCCGAATCGCAATTAGTCATAAATCCTGCCCCATTTGTAAGTGAACATTTAACAGAACGAAGAACATCAGAAACTTCCAAATTAGTGAAGGGAAGCGTGTGTTTGTGTGCTCACAGTGCTTTGATCAGAACCACAGCCATATGGTTAGTGTGTGCAGGGGAAGACTGTGGCATTTTTCACTTTTATTGAACGTTCTTTCGCTCTCTCAGATAGATGGAACTGAACTCTCCTGAGCCCAGGACCTCAAAGTCACATTTACTGTCTCCCCCTGTGGCCCTCCGACCTCCACTTTCACTCACTCTTACACATACACACACACACACTCATGTACACACGCACACACACACGCTCACACAGATGTATGCACATGCACACACGCTCACACACACACACACTCATGCACATGCACACAAACTCACACACACAAATGAACAGGCTAACACACACACACACACACACACAATATACACACACACTACAATATAACTTAACTCTAACCCACATTGTATCCCTAAAAAAAATTTTATAATCTAAAAATCTAAAAAAATCTTTTTATAGTGTTTTTACAAATAGGGTCTTCCCCAAAATGAGGGCCTGCTCAGATTTGGCAGGTTTTGCTACCTTTATATACAAAATGTCAAAACGGGTACAAATATGTCCCCAACATATGCTTAAACACACACACACACACACACACACACACACTGGCAGGCCGATTCCATTTATGGTGTGATACTAGCCTGAAACTCAATCTTCTGAGCAGAGCCCTGCTGTGGTCAGATGAAACTAGTTGTAGCTTCTGAGAGTGAGCTGTAAATCATTACACCAGTCCTGACAGGAACTAGAATGTGTGTGTGTGTGTGAACAGTGAGCTTTTAACACTGTTGCATTGCCGTGATTTCATCACATGCATGAAAGCTTTTCCTGTGTGTTTGGCTCTGGATGTTAGCCTGATCTTGACCTCTCTGCTTGAGGAACTTGAGGAACCCTAGAGGTTCTGAGCACTGATACTGAAAGCCTTTGTGCAGATCTACTGTAGCGTTCCTCAGGGACAGACTCACACAGAAACACCTGTATGTGGAGCAACTCACTTCCAGGGTTTTCTCCAATGCTGCTGTGTTTGCCGTTCCAGTACCACAGCAGAAGTGTGGCGTCTCTGGAGCCCGACAGCATGTAACAGTCTCCGCCGATGTATGATTCTGAGCGGGTCAGACAGGTGACCACATCAAGGTGTCCAAACACGATCTGGGTCAGTTTACCTGCAGACACACACAAACAAATATACACTTCTGTCACATAATGATGCTTTATTAACACAAAATTAATGGACTTTTCAGTCCCCTCAAGCTAACTCTGTTAACTGATCATTGTTGGATCTTCAATAGGTCCAACATACACACACACACTCATGCTCACGCTCGCTCGCTCACACACACACACAAGCAAACACACGCTCACACACACACTACTGAACTGTGCTGTTGTTAAACGTGTGATGTTCCCTGCAGGGTGTGAAGTAATGAGTCTGCTGAGACGTTTACACACACCCGATGAGTTCATACAGACATCACAGTGCTTCTAACATGTGCTTTTATAGCAAAGCATTTGTGTTTGTTTACATGCCAAAAAAATCAATCCATCCATCCATTTTAGCTGGACTTTAAGAGTTTGTGTCAGTGTCGATATGAGTGTTTGGAATATGGTGCTTGTGGATTGAAATTCCGGTTCTGCTTGCGTGACTCGCATCGGGAGTCCCATCCGCCTGTAAGATGGAGCTATCTGTGCGACCCGGAGCAATGGAGCTGTAATGCAGCCTGTGGGCTCATTTGTGACTTTTGACCCTATCTTTTGTGTAGTGCGGCAGAAGCAGCGTTTCTCCGGTCGCCGTGGTTACCTGTATCGGTGGAGTAGACGCGGAAACTCTTGTCCCAGAAACCGCAGAGCAGAATGAAGCGGTTGTCAGCTGTGATGACAAAACACTGAGCGTTTACCTGAATGCTCTGATCCAACAGATCTGAGATCTGCCTTCTGTGAATGCCCACATTACTGGCTGTGAGGGAGGGAGAGAGAGAGAGAGATACTCTGGTTATTTTTATTCTTTTAATTTCTGTTAATATATTTGTGCATTTGTAAGCAGCTCAGCTGCAATGGCTTTGGTAATACAAATGTAGAGCTTTTGTCATGTCAATATAATGCCTTAAATTGAAATTGATACAGAGAGAGATACAGATAGAGGGAGAGAGATACAGATAGAGGGAGAGAGATGCAGAGAAAGAAACAGAGCGAGAGAGAAACAGAGAGAGCGAGATAGATACAGAGAAAGAGAGATACAGAGAGAGAGAGAGAGAGAAAGAGAGAGATAGAGAAAAAGAGGGAGAGGGAGAGAGAGAGAAAGAGAGGGGGAGATACAGAGAAAGAGAGATACAGAGAGAGAGAGACACAGAGAAGGAGAGAGAGAGATACAGAGAGAGAGATACAGACAGAGAGAGCGAGAGAGAGATACAGAGAGAGAGAGCAAGAGAGACTGATCAATTTAGCCTTAAAACTCTAAACAAAAGTGTTAGTTATAAATGCAGATATTGAGAGAGACAAATAAATTCAGTTTAGACAGGATTAAAGGATATCAGTAGACAGACACATAGAGCAGGAGAGACATTAGCAGGGAATTAGATGGTGCAAGAAACAGCTTTGACCCTGAAGGTCTATTCCAACGCCTGGAGAGTTAAACTCTGACAGCCTCTTAAGAGATTACATACATGTTCACCAGTAGCACCAGTAAATGACATCCGTCATTAATACTGTATGTGTGTGTGATTCGTGATTAACTACATTAAACAGCAGTTAAGATGGGACATTATCAGAGCTTTAACACTTCAGCCTCTGAGAGCTTGAATAACTGCCGCTTTTACTCCAGAAAGACAAAACGCTGAAATAATCATAAAAATGATCCGAAAGAAACGCTGTAAATTACATGGACTTTTTTAAACATGTGGGATAGAGAGAGAGAGAGAGAGAGAGACAGAGATCAGGTGTGTGAGGCCCAGACACACTCATGACACACACCAGCGATACTTCTGCAGCTGGACAGAACAGACAGATTATCAACAGCACCGTCAGGCAAAATTTACTGTGTTTAAATGTGTGAGGTGGAGGAATGCTTCTTGTATAAATACATACATCACATTCTGGAGCAAAAGAAGAAAATAAGCTATGAAAGATGTTCCCACACAGAGAGACAGAAGAGGAGATTTATGCTCCCCGCACAGCGCAAGCAGAAATTTTACGTTTAAAAAAGCTGCTGTTCTTAACATGTTGATTTAGTTGTTGATGCTAGCGGTCAGCAGATACGAGGTTGTATTCAACAACCGATGAATAAACCAGGAGAGATGGTGGAATACCTAAACTTTGAGGAGGTCCAAAAGTTTGAGACCACTTTTGTACTTCCAATATTATAAGCATATCAATTTGAAAAAAATTACATTAAAGAATTTTCTTGGCTTTTGGAACATGTTTCGTTGGCTGAAAGACATGCGTTCTTCACAAGTTGTACAAAAAAACTTTGTTTTTATACAAAGATAAGTTGCATTTTGAACACAGACGCAAAATGGAGCAGAATTAGAATATTGTTTATTTTACAATGTCAAATTTTTTATCAAAATCCTAAAAAATTCTGTTTATTTCCAACCCCTGTAGCTCGATGCTGGTTATCTTAAAATGGCCAAATGTCAGACAATAAATCAGCCTGGGTGATATCTCGAGCTGAAACTAAATTTCACAGCACTACAGTCAACAGACACTTTAAAAAAGAAGAGATATTGAAAGAATTTTGTTATTTTGTTAAGGACTTAAATGCCATAATAGGCGGGAAATGCCTCAGGCTGATAATCCGAGAATTACAGTATATGAGACTATATGTTAAGGAGATCAACTCATTATGAACAAATTAGCAGTACTTCAACTGGTAAATGGTGCTAGCGGTGTCAGGGTCGAGGGTTCGAAAATCCCAAATACATTAATGGACCGACAGGACATACAGTACAATACAGTGCACATGGATTGTATGTCGTCGCTTTGATAGGTTTTCACTAAATGAAACTTCTGAAATCTAATAAGAGAGACTCTCAGAAGAGACTCATTCGTTTGTTTTCACACACTCTCCTCTCTTCTCACCAACAGGTTGGAGGGATGAAAAGACGACATATTGTCCTGACAGCGTGTGCCACGCGGCTTCAATCAGACATTATTACGCCATTCGTATTCATTGAGCCTGACAGGAGAGAGAGAACGAGCGAGAGAGGCAGAGAGAGCTGATGATGTACAGGCTAAGCCACAGCTCATTGCTTTCCAATTTGCATGCAAATGCTGATCTCAAGCTGAATGGCGGCTGGGTGAAAAACTGCACTCATCTTCTCCCAAGGGCTGGGCCCTCACAACTCACAACAGCCAATCACAAATCACTCTACTGATGATTGACAGGCCACAGACCTATCAAAGGGTCAATCTCCACCGGCAACTGGTACTGCTGGTCCTGGACAGAAGAGCTTTGGTGACCTGAGAGAGAGAGAATGAGAAACAGATTTAATACACTCAACATCAGAGTGTTTATTTATAGAGGCCACTGGACAGTTATTGCCCCAGCGCACTAATAAACAGTAAACAAGAAACATGCAACTCTGTTCTCCTTTAAATAAAATATAAGGAGGAACAATAAATATTAAAACATAAATAACAGAAAAACAATTAGATCTGTTTAGATAAACCACATTCACATAATTGTGAAATGACAATTCGTGCAAAATTGTGGTCACATTGATGTATACTAATGCAGGCTGCGTTGCTTGGCAATGGCGAACAGCTTAAAGTTAATATAATGTAGTGACTTTTTAACTTTCATTGCTGTTTAATTACAATAATTATTTACAATAATTGATGGATGTTTTATCATAGTATTGTACACAACACAATAGCCAGTGTAGTGTGTTACAGGCACTGTATAAACTGTACAACAGCACAGATCATATATTCAGTGTCTATATCTTTCTTTGATATCTACACTGTGGTCTCAAACCTGCATGGTTAGTTTCTTAATTTCCAAATGGGTTTCTATAATGAGTTGATGTTTGGTAGCTGTGGCATTTTTTTGTACATGGAGAAACTCCCATTTAAACCAATTTACTCTTAGTATTTATTCTCTTCAGAGAAAGACATTTCAGCTTGAGAATCATCTACAGTTAATCCACAATGCCTGAAATCTTTTTATAAAGATGTAACCCGTGAGATATATGCTTCCTCTGTCTGGTAAGCGCCTCAGTTCGTTTTTTTCAGTTAAACTGATTTTTATCAAATAAAGGAGAGGCTGGTACACAGGTGTACAGGAAGCTAAATGCAAGTGAGAGGAAGTGTCATACAGAAAATGTTCATAAAGCTGCTTTGTAACAATGCAGACTTGTGAAATGCTCTATATAAATACATTTGTATTCATGTACCGCTTCGAAAGTGACACCAGTATCCACAGATGTGCACACATTACTCTCTCGCTTACCTGTAAGGCCGTGCCACTTGTTGACGGCGAAGAGCCTGTTGGCCGTGACGGTGATGACGGCCGGGTTGGTGAGGCCCGGCTGGGTGTTGGAGGCCACGTGTGTGACGGGTGAGTTGGAGGGAAACTTCAGAACCATGATGACGTCCTGCTGCATCTGCTCTGTGAACATCAGTGGGGTCTGCAGAAGAAGATACTGTTGAGTCCATGAGCGCCACCATCAGCAGGGAGCGAGGGAGAGCAGGGAAAAGAGAGCGATGATGGAAGAGAGGAGACGAGGAAGAGAAGCAGGAAAAGAAGAAATTAGGCAAGAGAAAAGAGCGGGAAAGTTTAAAAGCAGAGGCTGAGGGTCATCGGGTTGGATGACGACACACGGATGCCAAACCAAACAGCATCAAATATGCGCAAGCAGTTTTGGACCAATATTTTTAACAGACTTTCCCAGCCAACCCACAAAGAACTCCTAATATAAAATATAGAACAATATAAAAAATAATATCCTAATATAAAAGCCATTAACTCCCACTATAAGTAGTTAAGCAATAGTTAAGTGTACTTAACTTTATAAACCAGCAGTTAGTTAAGCATGGTTACACTTTACACAAACTTTCAGCAAACATAATAATCTTTTATAATATTTATCGATTCCCATATACAGACATACATTTTTGAAATGTATTAATATTTTGTCATATAATCATTTAAATATTAATTTATCATACATGCATCAGAGGACCATTCTGGAAAAAATGCTAGTAAATAAACTGTTCAAAGCAGCTAAACATAGATGTGAAATTATTGGACCTTAGAGTGAAATGTTTTATCTAGGCAGGTTTCGATATTTCTGTGTAATAAGTAAAAGAAAAACAGATACAAAAGATCACAGCAGATTCCAAACGAATCCGGGTTTTCCTTTAGGCTGCCATGGAGTATTCCCGACTCCATTAGTAACGTAATAATTTCCTTTCCTGCCTTCCAGTCTATAAGAGCAGAAGAGGTACAAATGCACACGCAGGCAGCTGTTTGATTACTCTACAGCAGAGTCATTCAACCATCAAGTTAACTTCCTCACTGAGACAGGGCTGTGTTTGTAAAGGCAGGAGTTCAGAGGTGGGCAGCTGCACTGTCACTCTCCACAAGCGACCTGATTGGCTGCTGCTTTGTAATGACTTGAATAAACGCACGGATTAATCACTATAAAGAGAAACGTCTATTTTAACCGAACTGAACAGTATTTATTTGCTAATAGCAAATAAGCTCATATGTGTTGCAGATCTCTTAGTATGCAAGATGTCAGCTTAAACATTAAACACGGATTTAATCCGGTCCGGGTCTGGTGTCCTGTGTCTGTTATGTCTAATCTTGACGTGTGTATGTGTGTGATTTTAAGACACTGCATGGAGACATAGGCTAATTGGTGTGCCTGCAGTAAATTAGACAGACAGCTAGTGCCTCTTAAATAGTGTTCGGCCTGTGAGTGCCACTAAACAGAGGATCTACTCTTATTAACCTCCAGGAGACATGGAAGAGGGAGGGATAGACTGGGAATTACAGGGAAGGATAAGGAAAACAGCATGAAGGATGTATGATTCCGATTGAAGATCGAACGATGACAGTTTAATAAAAGGATATTATCAGATCTGGTCTGAATGTTGAGTTTTAGTTTGGGCGGGAAAACTACTACAATCTGTTATGACACAACAAATGTGACTATATTGCGTTCTGTGTCTATAATGCAAAAAGATACAGTTTCTAAAAGCTAGCAAACTGTCCTGCTGTCTACACAGCATATCATATATATATATATATATATATATATAGCATACAATGTTTGGAACAGCCTACACTATGATGTGTTTAAATACGTTGTCTTTGTAGGCAGGTCACTAAATTTCGGGACAGAGAACATAACTATATCTGCATGTGGACACTTAAAGACAGCATACCAGCACAGATCTCAGGCAGGTACTGTCATCGCCACAGAAACACACAGCTAATGGGTTTCCGAGCCGTCACCCACAGCCTCTCAGTTTCTGGACTAAAGACTCCAGTACCTCAAAGCTCTTGGCTCAACCACAGGGCTCCCAGTTTTGGGATCCTTTCTCACGCTGGGGGGCTCAGTGGAGGATGATGGGGGAGAGGTGAGGTACAGTACAGCAGACACTAGGAACTGTGATCCATTTGAGCAGACAGTTAATAAACAGATGCCACATAAACGCTAGATATCTGCTTCAGTGTGTTTGTCTGTATGTAAATGTGTCTTTTAATGAGGTCAGCTTCAAATCTATGAGGAAAAGGGGGAGAATTTTTCTATATGGATATTAGAAATCCAAAATTGTGTTTACAATTTTATTTGTGTGATACAATTTTATTTGGCATACATTTTAGGGCCATAGCAGGCGCTTTCTGCCAAATATTGAGCTTATTGGTGAACCAATGTGGATTTCTCAAGTGTGTCACATTCAGTTCCCTCAGTCCAGTACTTGTGTGAATCTCTTCAGAAGACATTTATGTGTCTTTTCCCCACATTTACTGTAATACATGGTTATTGTGATAAATAATTGTGTCATTATTTTATTAGACGACAATACATATTTTGGTATGAGTGTCTGTGGTTCAGAAATGCTGTCAGGGAAACAATGTGTGTATGTGAGTGTGTGTTTGTAAGTGTGTGTGTGTATGTGTGTGAGAGTGAGTGTGTGTGTGCGAGTTACTCACCACCTGCATGGCAGAGCTCCGTGGGGGGTGGGGTTCAATTAGCAGCTGGCAGGGCGTCTGTCCAAAACTTCTGATTTGAGACTCCACTGCCTGAGAGAGAGAGAGAGAGAGAGAGAGAGAGAGAGAGAGAGAGGGAGAGAGGGTTATGGGGCTTTGGTGGCACTAATGAAGAGATATTGGCCTATAAATGTCACCTTGAGACAATGGCTAACCTGCCCTGGACTATATCAACTAATACACACTCAAAGTAATGTGTGTTTGAGAGAGAGAGAGAGAGACAGACAAAAGAAAAGTGGTGGAAATAATGATCATAATAATAGGAAGGGTTACATTGGAACTGGATTTATATAGTGTTCATTCAGGAGCTGGTTTTGTTTCAGAACCTTCTGGAACCTCTGAAGATCAAGTTCTAATCTCACGTTCTATTATTTTTAAACAAAGGTAAACAAAAAGATTTTTATTATGACTTTAGTCTTAGTATTCAACATAATGCATCAATTGTAATACTGTGACTGAAATTTTTTCGCTAGATTTATGTGGGCTGATATCTTTTTGCTGCATTCCTGTAGCTCAACTGGTAGAGCATTGCGTTAGCAGCTCAAAGGTTGTGTGTTCGAACCCAGGGAATGTACTTATAAAAATGCATACCTTGAATTTTCTGTAAGTCGGTTTGGATAAAAGTGTCTGACAAGTGAATAACTGCAAAAAGCACAAACCATATTTATACTCACAGTAAGTGTCTATTTTGCATCGTTTTGCCAAAAATGTAATGTAACCTGTCTTTCGTCTATATCATATTTGGCAACATGACAGAGGAATTTGTACCAAAGTACTGCTTTTCATTTTGTATCTCTTATACTCTTACACAACCATCGGCAGAGACCTGCAGACCGGTTTTGGTTGAGAATCGGTGTGTTGTAATCACTCGGTTTCAAAGCGTGTGTGCATTTAAAACAGAGGACTTCAGCCATGAAAAAAGACAGATGTGAGACCATGGGAGACAGTGAGAGACAAGAAAGGTTCTCACAGCATCTACAAACATGTGGTTTTACATATCTGTCTCGGGTGCAAGTATCTCTCAATCCCACAGTGCCGTGCGGTCATGTTGAGCTGCGTGTGGTGTGTGTTAGATCAGGGTGAATCTCTGATGGGATTTCCATGATTCAAGAGGGAAACCGGCAGGATCCCACGCTAGAGAGAGAGAGAGAGAGAGAGAGAGAGAGAGAGAGAGGAAGAGAGAGCGAAAGAGGGGGGGGGAGAGAAAGAGAGACAGGGAAAAGGAAGAGAGAGAGACAGAGAGAAAGACAGAGATAGAGAGACTGAGAGAGAGAAAAAGAAAGAGATAGAGAGAAAGATAGAGTAAGACAGAGATAGAGAGAGAGATGGCAGAAACGTCCCAGCTCTCCTCTAACTGCTCGTCTGTCTGGAATCATGAACGCATAAGTAAGTATGGAGGCTTTCTGCGTTTCTCTCCCTGTATTTCTTCAGTCTCTCTCTTTTACACCGTTTTTGGGTCAGCCCATCAATCCTTAAAGTCTGTTTCTAACTCACTCTGCTCTTTATCTCTCGTTCTCTCGTTTCTCATCCCTCGCTCCCACTTTGATCTGATTCTGCTCACTCCGCTGGTAACAATAGACTCCGCCACACCAACTTTTTTATATAGTGTAAATCCACTAGTGATCTCATTAGAGCCATTGATGGAACACAGATGACAGACTACTGTGTCTGGAAATACCATTCTAAAGAAGTGAGACTCAGACGAGGCCACGCAAGGCAAGCCACCCCGTTTCAATTATATGATTGGTTGATTTCTGCTTAAAAGCAAATTTGACACCATGTGTGGCATCAATTCTTTATTTCTTAGTCAAGTTCTTTGGTGTTTGGCAAAACCGCATTGCGTCACCTATTAAGTATGAAACATTTTTTTTTCAGACATCTCTTTAAAGAAACAGTGTCTTCTTTGTCTGTCTAATGTAGCTCCACAGATCTTTGTCATAGTTGATGTTGTATTTCATTTGATGACTGTGAGGTAAATAATAATAATATAGGTGGTTTGATGGCCTAATTAATGCAACACGTTTTTGAAAATCATACATAAAACTCAATATTGTAAAACCATAACAACATAATTCACAAACATTAACATGATTTCTCTCTTAAATGTCTTGTGTTTTATACTTTAAGAAACCAACATTTTCTAACACACTTAAATCTTGCAAAGCGTTCACACATAAATTGTGTTTAATAAAATTGAGTGTAATGTGCTTAATAGGGTAATTTACGTACAATTTCAGAACAATTTATGAAAATTGGCCACACATGACATTTTAATAATGTCTGGCCCAAGAAACACTATAATCAATAATACAAGCAATTACATGGCATAGTAATTGTAGTGGTATATGGTAGTAAACTCTGGTGCGACGTTCGTGTGTCTCAATGTGTTGTCAGTTACTTTCAGTGTAAGCAGTCTACATACAGCTGACAAGCTAACAGGGTTAGCTTACTGGTCTACTATTGTGCCCTGAGTAAAAAGTGACTAAAAATATTTGACATATTCTTCAAAAACAGATTGTCTTTCCTAATGCAATGCTAACTAAAGGGCACTAATGCATTTCAGCGTCAAAAACAGGATGAAGGTTGAGTATGTCAGTTTGAGACGGTTTGTTTAAGCTAATATGTTGATGTCTTGCCCAGGCACCTGACCTATCTTCATTAAATCCTCTTCTGACATTTACTGCCATAGTAGATCGAGGCATTAGCGAGGCACCACAGCTCAGGTCAGAGCATCCAGCCAATGAGAAGAGAAGGTTATATGGGTGCTAGCCATGCTAGAAAGGCCAATCTCTTTAGGAGCACTAGTGCGTATCTGATGAGGTCTCTTTATGTTCTACACATTTAAATGATGGAAATACCCCGTATGTATGCATACACACTCAGAGACACACACAGTCATGCTCCATGAGTCACCTGATTTACTCGAACCCTTGACAAGGCAATTTAGCCGTACAACAAGCTGTGACCAATTTTTCTTATTTTGCATAATAGGGTCTCCGTTAATATTATAGAAGAAATTGGGGGAGGGGCTTCTTTTAAAATGTAATACTTTTAAAGGTCAGATTAGTATCGGAGTAAAAGTGGTGCTTGATTGGACGAACCAGGACTGTGTGTGTGTGCCTTTTAATTTCACGTGAAAGGGGATGCTTTGTGTCCGTCATGTGCTTTTTTTGTGGTGGAAGGGCAAAGACAGGAAGTAATCATCGTCTGAGTAAACATGGCCCAGTCTTCTGAGTGACCCTAATCTGCCGTGAGACATTCCACACACAAAGCCGTCCACACGCTCACAGGGTCTTACATACATAGAGACGCAATTACACACACATCCTGCCATCACAAAACTTCTCTGCCTGACAAAACCCAGCCTTGCACAAACCGGTCCTGCCCTGCAAGTCGCAAAACCGAAACTAGAGTCAGAACCGAGCAGTTGATTTCCCCACAAACCTCATCTGAGAACAGCCAGACCTGATGCCCTAACCTGCTGCTGCTGACACAAACGCGCGCTGCTCCAGGATCAGCCCCAAACTACACGCTGTTTATTTTTATAAATTAGCTCTACAAACTGAACCGTGAAGCGGCGCGGCAGGATTTCTTGAGGTAAAAGGAAGAAACGCGAGACAGAATATTGAAAATAATAATAATCAACGTTGGCATTATCACCATGTGCGACTCGCTAGTCAGCGTGTCTGTAAATGGAAATTATTAATAAAAAATATTTATTAATGTTAGTAAGTTCTTTAAAGTAATAGTAACCTTAGAACATAACAGTAACATTAGAAATTTACAATTACAGAACAATTCAGCTATAATGTAACAGTAGCAACTCTAAGCTTTAAAACACTTGACATACTGTGTAAAATGTTACTAATTTGTTCTGAGAAAACAACAAATCATTGGACAGCAAAAACGCAGCACTTGCCCCAAAAGGGCATGTGACAGTTCCATCAACTGCCCCAAAACTCTCACAGCAGCCCCGGGCCGACGCTGTTGTTAGCGTTGCTGTTTGCAATATCCCCTGCTAGCTCACTTCTTATGCATTAGAAGCATTAAAAGCTTTTCCAGGCGTGTTTATTGCGGCGTGATAGCAGACACGGAGACTGTGTGAATTTATTGATCTCCTAATAGCCGGTGGATGGTTCGCTGGCACTCATGCATCAGGAATCCTATTTAACCCCTGCGTATTAAACAGGAAGTGTGTAGAGTAATGGGACGACTGGGGCAGATAGGCTATGAATCTGCATCAGATGGATAGAGGGCAGAGATAGAGGAAAGAAATAAAAGATAGAGAGGGATAAACAGATAAAAGAAGGAAAGCATGCAGTGAAAAAAGGTGCCATAAAGGGACACCAAGATGGGAATGAGGGGTGGTTTGTCATTAATCTGCCCCAGCCACCGAGCATGAAGGGCAGGGAGACTGGGGCCCCCCCGCCGCCCACGACTGCCCCCCCCCCCCACCACCCACAACTGCCCCAGTGCACACACTTGAAACTGACATTCACACTCACACGACCGCTTCATCGCCTTCTAAAACAATGTGACTGCATGACCTCTGCAGCACAGACAATGCAATTCATTTTACAACATGAAATTGAAAGACAAAAAACTGACAAGGCGTCTTTCCGTTGCGTTGTCCATACGGCTGGAATCCTGGCTGGTCTTCCAGCAAGGGCACTTAAACCACTGCAACTGATTCAGAACGCAGCCGCTCGACTTGTTTTCAAAGAGCCCATATCACACAAATCTCTCCTAGTCTTCTTCACTGGCTACCAGTTGCCAGAACCATCAAATTTAAGCCTTTATTTCTTGCACATAAACCCACGGCTGGCTCTGCACCAGCTAACTTTCCCAAACTCACACACATTTTAAATGTAATCTTGTTAACTGTAACTGTGTAGAGTTGATATTATTGCCTCCTTATGATTAATCGCTTCATTGTTTTCCTCATCTTGTAAGTCGCTTTGGATATAAGCATCTGCTAAATATAATGTAAATGTAAACACACACAGTACTTTGCAAAAGTCTTAGGCCACTATAACATTTAAGCAATACTGTTTAAACAATGGTTTACCGACCACATACAATTATTTCTCAGATTCTTTATTACACAACCAGAAAATACAGGAAATCTGTAGGCAGTATTAAACAATAAAATGCAAACTTAAATTTCAAACCCTAATTTTCTAATCCTAACGCATCAACACTAAACACTGATTATTGCCTAAAAAACCCTAAAAAGGTTGTATCTCAAAAACTGTTTTATTTAATTTTGTGCACAAATTTCCTGGATGCTCTGTGAATTTTAATAAAGAGGAGACAGACAAACAATACGGATGGTCATCAAAACCAAAAAACCCGGTGGTGACCTTAGACTTACACACAAAACCGTAGCTGTTAAACATATTTGACATGTAATATATTCTGTTATGACTTACGTAAACGTATTCGTTCGGAATCACAAATCACATTTCAACCAGTGTCATTTCGGACATGTTGTTCGTATTGTAACAAAGAGTGTTCATATTAAAAGATTAAACGGATCAGTTAAACAGACGATTAACCTGACTTGTTAAAACAGAATCAGAACCAGAAAGATCCGATTCCAACCCTGAGTGAGAGTTCTGTTGTTTGGCTTGCAGTCACTCTTTTATCTGGCAAACCCGTCCACTGGAAATGTATGCAAGATGTATTTTTAATGATTTGTTGGCTGAACAACTGACGCCCAACAATGAACAGACTGTATTTCCCTCTTTAGCAATCATGTTTCCAATTGCATCCAATTAAATACGCTCAGTTAAAGTCTATACATCAAGTGCTCTATACCTGACGTCCTGTTCGGCTCACATCCAGGCCTGTGATGTTCCAGGACCAATTAAAAACAACGTCCTCATGCCCACCAAACAAACGGATGATGGATTATAGACCGACATCCTGCTAGTCTGGGATGATGTAAAACAGATAGTTTTGAATGATAAATCCTCTTAGTGCAGTACTGCATGCCCTCTACAATAAACAACGTATAATGTGTCTGTTAGAGACGCAAATTTGAAGGAATTTAATGAGGATTCTTTCAGAAACAGGTTAGATAATTTGTACTTATTACACAACAGCAAACTAGTTCTTAATGCTAAATTAAATGTCTAAATGTCCTACCGTTTACCTTTAACTAGACATGCGGTTAATATGTGTGAGGTAATATCTTATATTCTAGATAACTCAAGAGTCCTTCTTGGTTGTAAAATCACATTAAACAATCACATTGACAACCAGCCAAGACACTGTAATATTGTGTGTTGGCTATTTAATGTTCATTCTAAACAGATCTCAGATCGGATGAAAATACCACCCCAAGCGCGTTTGGGGCACATCTGTAGCTGCCAGTGGGGCAGTTAGCGAGCTAGCTGTGTTTCTCTTTGTTTGAACGAGGCTGTTCTTCTGTATGCCAGCTCTCACAGAAAAACAGATGAATAATAAATGAATGTGTGAGAGAGAGAGAGGAAGTAAAAGAAAGCAGAGAAAAAGATTCCCATTGGGCCTGTGGGATTTCTTCAGGGCTCACAGTAACAGCTAAGCAAATGTTTTGCAAGTGTCTTTTGAAGCTCAAACAAAAGTACAATATGCTATGTTGGACCTCAGGTAAAAAGTGACACGTAAGAGCATTTGTGAGGGAATGATGCGCCGTTCAAAACCTAGCGAGCCATCTCTGTAGATAGCATTTTAAGGTATGAATGTGCACTATATGAAAGCTGTCCCAAAAGGTTGATGTCTCAATTATGCTGACTTCAAGATATCTTGTTTTTGCTGTTTTTTAAGGCAGCATCACATGTAATACATCTTTTATGAAGAAGGCGATACCAGAACGCACAGCAACTAGCTCAGTGGTTGTGTACAAGACAATATGTTGTTAATATGCAATATTGAAACTATTGATAAAATAGTCTATTGCAATTTGACCTAATATTTGTATGTGCTGTGGGTCTTAACGCTTATTAGAGATTTGTGGCATTACCCACAGAACGTGCTAATAGTATGTCTAAATAAGTCTATGCTAGTCAACCATGTGGACCATAAGTGTCTAGATGCTGAACCTTTAACACTTATGGAAGCAGGCAGCAGGTCACTAGGTTTTGGAACAGAACATAGATGTGAGAATCAGACACACTTACCTCTCTCAGCATCGAGTCAGATATGGAACTGAGGTTCACTGCTCCTTCATACGTCAGATAGTAGAAGACATTAAGCGCTCTGATGGCCTCAGGTCCCTGTTGCTTGTATCCGAATATCAGATCAATCCACTGATGTAGCTGACAGGACACAAACTCGCTCTCCAACGCCTGTGAGAAGAGACAGCAGATACACCCAATGTCACTGAGGGCTTTGGACATGAGGACCATGTGGAGAACCTGCTAAAAACAGACATTTGTAGATGCTGCTGTCAAGTAAAGCTCATCAGTAAATATGGCCCAACGAGAGACAGATTGTGATAGATTTGTTATTTTTGAAATTTTCACATGTCCGTAAACTCGCTGAGAGCTCCTCGGAGAACGTAACTAAGTAGCATGGGTAACAGGATCTGTCAAAATGTGCTTTCAACAGTCACAAATGACATAATACACACAAATCACAAGCATATGCTTTCAGGATGGAACCGCTGGAGCAAAGCGGATCGTCTTACACGAGCACGACCAGATATCTTTGCTCTTTTGTTTAGTCTCATCTCTGTGTGCCGTGGGGGGGGCGAAGAGCGTTGTTTTTTCCCGAGCCGTGATTGTTCTTCCTCTGTCATAACATTGGAACACAAGCTGTTTCTCTCTTCATTAGCCACCAAAGGAGGGCCTATGTTTATGACTGCTCATAAAAAACAGCAATTGTGTTAATTTGCTCAAAGCTGTGTGGGCACAAAGGCCTCTAAACGAGCCCAAATGAGTATGAGAAGAGCCCTGATTGTCATTGCTGCCTTGTGTCACATTAATTTTAAGGCAAACATTAGGCCCTGCACTTAAACAGCAATTTATATCATTTAAACGCTTACCGGAAGGGGTTTAGCATCACTCATTTAAATGTGAATTCACTGACAGCTAATTCCACTTAATTTGCACTCCATGCTTTCTTAATTAGAACTTTAAATCAGAAGGGCAATGAGAGATGCTGGGAAATGTGACATTTGCGCGGTGACAACAGGCGTGACAGCGGATCGCAGCTTGTAAAATTTTCACGATTTTCACGTTTGATATCACAGAGTAATTCATGCTTGCAGAAGTTAAGATGAAAGCCTAAGGGCTCCGAGGTTCTGACTGGTTACATATTAATGAGATTCCCTTCGCTCATTTAAGTGTAATTTTGTAATAGGGTAGAAAGAGCAACAGTGTACGTATTGAGATTCACACACAACCAAAGAATTATGGATTATCAATTCATGATAGATATGAATCTATTCATATAAAATGAAAACACAAAATAATACACACGCCAGAGTGAAAATGCAAGTGATAAAAGCAGTTCATATTCGATTAAACACCTACCTATCTACCTTAGAATTATAAGGTTCTATCTGACATTTTTGTCTATATTCAGTTATTGACATATACTTTCTCTGACTTCTTGACACTATTTAATGTGTTTATTAAAAAAAACTAAAACGTTCTATCAGTTTTGGTATAACAATCCAAAAACCTTAAACCTCAGATCAAAACTGGTCAAAACGCAGATAGAACCTTATAATTCTATGGTAGCAAAATGTAGATTTTTCTCTACCCGTTTCATTAGCAGTTCACAGCATCAACTACAAACACTTCCCTGAGGCATGCAGATTTATTCCAGTGAATCTGTTTATCTACAACTATTCCATTAAAAAACCTGTTTGGGGGGATTTTGGTTTATTATGTAGACGGGTTGACCCTCATTGTTCCACGACTTGTCTGTTTTCAAACCTAATGCAGGGCTGATGGGCATTTAATATGGGCCGCCATCTTGTGTCAATCAGCAAGGGGAAACAAAGAGGGGGGCAGTGTTATTGGACACAGACTCTCCAGAGGACTGCCTTTATGTTAATCAAGGCAAGGTACTGAAATCAGGAATGAGATGGGAACCCTGCCCAGGGAGGGTGACCTCATCAGGGATGCGGGGAGCGTTTGGTTGGGTCTCCTGAGGCAGGCGTGTCACTCCGAACCCATGCTCTTTCATCAAAGGAGGAGGGAGAGGTGTGTACAACATTGGTTTCCTTTTTAAAAATTACCACACCACATACGTTAACCTAGAGGGCACATGCGCATATTTAAAAAACAAACGCAAGTGTTTTCTGCAGTGAAATGTCAGGTTAAGATGCCTGGTATGACAAAAGACTTCCACTGAAAATATAATTGAAGGTGAGGTGTTGTGGTGGGTGGTGTAGGGACTGCTCGGCCAAAAAATGTAAATTCTGTTCTTCCTACACATACACACACAGTGTTTTTCTTTTTAAGGAACACAAAGCAAAACTTACATACACACACACACACACACACACACACACAGTGTTGTTCTTTAAGGAACA
>JBAJNP010004794.1:0-31788 GCA_036877545.1 Yasuhikotakia modesta | reverse complement strand
CAAGTAATATTTGTAAATATTTGTAAAATGTCAATTTTGTGAATCTCACTTTTTTCAATAGTAAACCTTTGTCAACAAAGTACTTTAGATTCTTCAAAACAATTTATGTCATTTCTTTTGTAAAAAGAAAAAGAGTTTGCCTTCATTTCAAATCCCTTTCAAACGGATTAATATCTCTGTATATTTTATATCTCTGTAAATATCTCAGTATATAAAAATACAGTRTATTTTACTTTGCAATTTAACGGTTGATGTGTTTTTATTGCCATGACGTCATGATGGTATTATGAGGTGAATTATGTAAGGTGGCACCACCGAAGGCCTAGGTGTGAAATGCACCGCCCGCCACTGTTTGTATTATATAATTATTTGTCATTTTATACGTTTATATTAGATTTATTTATTTTTCTTATTATCTATATTCTATGATGACTGTGTTATGCCTGCCCTACCAGATTATTTTTTGCATACTAAGTAATGGCAGTTTGTTGTATTCAGATTTTATACCTAATTAAAAATGTCGCCTTTACCATCCAAAAACGATAGAAATCAAATGAATTCACAGATCATGTTCACAGATGAAGTAATGAATGAAATTGTATTACCTGTATGTCTGACTCACTTCTTCCACATTAATTTGTGTGTTGCCATGATTTCTACAGCAGTAGAGGCAGAAACCGGGAAAACATGTTATTGACATTAGTGACATGTGGATGAAAAATGTGGAGTTCTCTGAATTCACAAGAGAACAAATAGAAATTTGTGATAATGTACAGAGACAGCTGAAAAAAATATATAGCACCAACTGGTTTCTGGATACCTAATGTTACGATAGGCCAGCAGAGGGAGCCCTAGTCGCGTGTCTGTCTGTCCTGTTTGTTGGCTATATAACAGCATGCCAGTAAACAGGAGATCGCGATGTGTTGAATTGCCTTTGTCTTTGTGTTGCCTACTTGTGTTTGCTTTCTTCGTGGTTTTTTGATACTCTACCAGAGTCAGCACCCGTCATGGCCGCCCATCCAGAGTCAGCACCCGTCATGGCCGCCCATCCAGAGTCAGCACCCGTCATGGCCGTCCATCCAGAGTCAGCCCCGTCATGGCCGCTCATCCAGAGTCAGCACCCGTCATGGCCGCCCATCCAGAGTCTCCTGTTGCTGTCCCCGTGTCAAGTCCAGCAGCTGCTCTCCCCGTGTCAAGTCCAGTTACAGCGGTTCCTGTAGTCCCTGAGCCAAGTCCAGCTCACGCTCTCCCTGTAGTCCCTGAGCCAAGTCCAGCTCACGCTCTCCCTGTTGTAGTCCCTGAGCCAAGTCCAGCTCACGCTCTCCCTGTAGTCCCTGAGTCCAGTCCTTCCACAGTTGCGCTGCCCTGGCGGGCTCTCAAAGACTCTTGAGACTCTCTAGTCTGTCTAGTTTCTCAGGACTCTCTAGTCTCTCTAGACTCTCAAAACTCTCTGGTCTCTCTAGACTCTCTAGTCAAGTCTCCCAAGACTCTGGGGTCTCTCAAGTCCATTTGGACTTTCAAGCCTCTCTGGCCTCTCAAGTCTCTCTGGCCTCTCTAGGCTCTCAAGTCTCTCTGACCTCTCAAGGCTCGCTAGCCTCTCTAGGCTCTCTAGCCTTTTACGGCTCTCTAGGCTCTCTAGCCTTTCCTGGCTCTCAAGGCTCTCTAGCCTGTCTAGCTTCTCAGGTATTTCCAGTCGCCTGTCTCGCCGCTTATGGTCTCTCCGGTCACCGGCTTCGCCCCGGTGGTCCCTGCTGTCGCCTGCTCCGGGGGCTATGTTACGATAGGCCAGCAGAGGGAGCCCTAGTCCCGTGTCTGTCTGTGAAGAATTGACTTTGTGTTGCCTACTTGTGTTTGTACTCTTTGTTGTTTTTGTACTGTTTGTGGTTGTTGATACTCTTTGTGGTTTTTTGATACTCTTTGTGGTTTTTGGATTTCTTGTTGGTTTTTGGACTTTGGACTGGTTTTTGGTATCTCCATGTTTGCTGCCTGCCTCGACCTACGCTTTATATTTTGGATTACTGTTTTGGATTGCCCCTTTTGATTACCTGTCTGTTTTGGATTATGCCTCAACACATTAATAAAATCAAGAAAACCCAGTGTTTGGGTCCGCCTCCTGTCTCCACACAGTTCGTGACACCTAATTGCAAAAATCTTATCAAAAACAGGGGAAATGAGCCTTTGTTTTTAGAAGTTCATCAATACCTTTAAACAGTATTGCATTTGAAAAATATGATTTGTAAAAAAAAATTAAGCTAAATTTCTTTCTTATTTCTTACATTAATTTGCAAGTACTACATTAAAGAGTCCCCAAATTGTATTTGTGCTGTATCTATTTACAAGAAAACCATTCTGTCAAATACATAAGAAAATGAGTTGTGATTATTGGATTGTGAAATGTTCATACTCTGCAGGCTAGTGTAAAATCTTTCTATGGTTTAACTGCTCAATGTCACATTAGTGACAGATCTGGCAGGAACCGACACTCCTTAAATTCAGTCTATGAACATCCTCCCACCAAACCAAAACAATACATATAATTAAAAATGATATATACTGTATATAAAAACTTAAATATTTTAACATTCTTTAACATTTTCTTCTTTTCAAGTTGTAATGAGGAGTCAACAGCGTTAGGATCCATGTGCAGCGGTTTATTAACAATCTCAGCGTTATACAGAATACAGGTCACCAGGAACAAACAGGGGCAATGTAGACAATCCAAAATCATAAACAGTAAACAGGTAAGGGTCAGGGCAGGCAGCAAACACAAAGAAAAATCCAGAGGCAGGCAAAGGTAAAGACAGGCAGGCAGAGAACAATCAAACAATGAGCAACAGTCCAGGTCATACACAGGTAATCCACAACAATAGAACACACTCAGAATAGGCCACATTAGTAACGCTAGACTTTGCAACATGAGTCTGTTTGTGGCGTCCTTATAAACAGTACATAATGATTCAAAATGGCTGCCACCTGGTAGGGGCGTGGCCCAGGTACGGGGTCCATGGAAAGTGTAGTCCATTAGTACTCCGGGGATGGATCCCACTGTCGACTGAAAGAGGGAGCCACAGGGACCGAATCCGTGACAGAGCCCCCCCCCCCATGCGAACGGCTCCCGAAGTGAGCAACATTGTGCCGGGGTCTTCCTTGAGGTCTGGGTGCTGGCCGATCTGGGTGGTCTCTGTGAAACTCTTCAGTGAGAGAAGGGCCCAGGATGTCCTCAGCAGGAACCCAGGAGCATTCTTTAGGACCGTAACCCTCCCAGTCAACCAGGTACTGCAGTTGTCAACCCTGATCTGCAACATGGAGAGGTTGTAACAGGCCTGCAGTTGGGGTATGTTACTGCAGGCCTGCAGTTGTGGAACTTTGGTGATGTTACATTTGGAGCAGTTCTTAACAAAGGAAATCACATCTTTATTCATATTAGGCCACCAGAACTGGTAGGAGATTAATGTCCCGAGCTTACATTTTCATGTACTTTGGATATCACACGGGTTCGTAGAGTGGAGGGTACGTAGACCAAGGACTCTGAGCATTCGGGTGGACTAGGCTCTTCTTGGGTAGCAGCCTGGATCTCCGTGAGGATGTCCCACTGTATGGGCGAGACAGTAAGGTTAGTGGGTATAATGGGCTCACCGATAAGTTCTTGAGGTTCCGCTTCGTGAAGATGTGAAAGAGCATCTGCTTTCGAGTTCTGAGATCCGGGACGATATGTAACTGTGAAGTTGAACCTCTTGAAAAACAGAGCCCAGCAGGCCTGGCGATGGTTAAGCCTCTTTGCTGACTGCAAGTATTCCAAATTTCGGTGGTCAGTCAACACGAGAAAAGGTTGTTTAGCATCCTTGAGCCAGTGCTGCCACTCTTGAAAGGCTCCATTGCCAGGAGCTCCCAGTTACCCACATCGTAATTCTGTTCAGCAAGGGAGAGTTTATGTAGTATGCACATGGATACAACTTTGGTGGCTCACTGTGTCTTTGTGAAAGGATAGCCCCAATGCCCAAAATTGTTTTTCAGGGTCAGGGTGATGGAGGATAGGAGCTGTTGTAAAGCGGGTCTTGAGATCTTCAAAAGCCTGTTGAGCAGAAGGGGACCAAGACAGACGGTGAGTACCCTTTTTAATCATGCTAGTCAAAGGAGCCACCACCAATCTAAAGTTCCTAATGAGTCGGCTGTAGAAGTTGGCGAAGCGCTGAAGTTCCTTGAGGGTCTTGGGTGGAGCCCACCTCAGGACTGCATTAACCTTAGAATCCTCCATGGCTACCCCCTCATGGCTGATAATGTATCCTAGGAAGCAGATTTTGGGTTGATGAAATTCACATTTTTCCAGTTTGGCATACAATTAATTCTTGATTAAACGTTGCAGCACAGCCATCACATGTTCAACGTGTTCAGAGTATGTATTGGAATAGATTACGATGTCATCTTTATAAACGATTACTTTGGTTCCCAACATGTCCCTGAAGATGTTGTTGACGAAGGCCTGGAAGCAAGAGGGGCTGTTTGACAACCCGAAGGGCATGACTAAATACTCGTAGTGCCGTTGGTTGTGGAGAAACCTGTTTTCCATTCATCTCCCTTCCTGATTCTCACGAATTTCTTAAATTTTTTATTTTTTTTATTTTTTTTGTTGAAAATCTAAGATGTTCTAGGGCGGTTGGAACCAGAGGCAAAGGGTATCAATACTTGACAGTTACATCATTGAGGCCACGGTAATCGATACATGAATCGCTAGTTCTTCTTCGATGTATTTGTTCATTGCTTCGGTTTCAGGTTGGGATGATGGGAAGATACGCCCCTTAGGTATTATGGCGCCTGGGAGGAGGTTGATGGCACAATCACAGGAGTGATGTAGAGGGAGTTGAGTGGCTTTCTCAGCCCTATGATGTAGGGCGAACTGTTCATCTATGAAATTGCCTGCGGCTCCTGAATCAATTAAGGCCTCAGTAGTTATTTCTACATCATTCAACTTTGAAGTTATTGGTACTTTGAGGCTCTGTGATTGGGGTGTGTTCTCACTCACCTCCGGAGTGGAGCTTTTCTCAGGGACCAAGGAGGGAAAGTTGGTTTTAACGTGGCCTGGCTTTCCGCAGTAGACGCACAGACGATTCTTCATACGTCTCTCTCTCTCTGAGGGGGTTAAACTAGTTCTGGCAACTTGCATGGGTTTATCGCTGCATACCACAGGTAGGTTGACGATGGGTTTGCGAGGTTCTGGTTTGGGACAACGAGTTCTCTGCAAATTGTCAAGACGGATGGCCACGTTTATGTATTCATCTAGGGTTTTCCCATCGTCGGGACACGCTAGCTTGGCCTGCAGAGCTGAAGATAGACCCTTCCGGAACAATAGCCTGAGGGGCCCCTCTTCCCATCCAGCCTGGCTGCCAGAGTGCAAAATGTTAGGGCGAACTCAGCAGCAGATTTCTTACCCTGACGTATCTTCAATAACTGCTCGCCTACATCTTCTCCAGACGCTGAGTGCTGGAAAACCTCCCAGAATTTTTAGAGGAAAACTGTAAAGGGTGGGAGAGTAGATAGGTCAGAGAACCATATAGCAGTTGCCCAATCCAGAGCCTTACCAGTCAGAAGTGAGCAGATGAATGAGATGCGACTTCGCTCAGTAGGGTACATAACTGCTCAAAATATAGAGAACATTGCATGCGAACCCCCTACAGCGTCCTGGAGAACCTTCCGTAGGCAGCAACCTTCCGCAGGCAGCAAACACAAAGAAAAATCCAAAGGTAGGCAAAGATCACGAAAGGCAGACAGAGAACAAACAACGAGTAACAGTCCAGGTCATACATGGGTAATCCACAACAATAGCATTTTCAGCAATGGAAAATGCTCGGAATAGGCCACATTAGTAACGCTAGACTTCGCAACAAGAGTCTGTTTGTGGTCCTTATAAACAGTACATAATGATTCAAAATGGCCGCCACCTGGTAGGGGCGTGGCCCAGGTACAGGGTCCATGGAAAGTGTAGTTAATTAGTACTCCGGGGATGTCGACAAAATCAGTGACACGAGTTATTTAAACTGAACTATTTAAACGGACTAGTTTTGATACAGTCAACTAACTTGATATATTACAGTTGGGACTGCCTGAATGATTTGTTGGAATCTTCAATTTGTTGGAGAGTACATTTTAAATTATTTCATGTTTTTCAGAAAAGAGACATGCTTGTTAGTGTTGCAGAATGTTTAGTTATGCAGAATATTTAGACAAGTTTTTAAAATATTTTTTCAGTTTTGTGGTTACCATTGTTCAGAAAAGCGGTACATTTCCTCGTAGGCTATATGGAGGCTCAGTGATTCATGTGTGTCTTTATACTTAATGAACCATGATATTTTTCCAATGCCCTGCTTGTCATGGTGTTTCAATCTCAACAAAACTACACAATTCTCCTGTAATTCTCCTGCTGTAATCCAAAAGTGAAATTTATGATTTTCTGATAAACACAATTTTGCCAAATTTATCAAAAGTACATCATGACCGAAAGTGCTTAAGAAGCCAAGTCTTTAAGTTCACAGTTCTAAAAAATGAATGCTGATAGTTTTCAGTTTAACAACCTGCCTAATGAAACACATTTCATAAACAAGAATGCTTCCTTGTGGAATGGGAGGGAAGTTTTAGGACTTAGTATAGCATGGTCCAGAATATTGGTGATTTATTATTGATAATGTTTTAATGAAATGAACAGTCATAAAGTGTTCAAAATGCTCGAAACACAGTTCTAAAGGCTTTTGTAACAACAAACTGATTTTGCAGAAGTATTGCAGAAAATATTGCAGAAGTCTTACCTACATTAAAATATATCAGTAAGCACAATTTATACAGTCATTACATAGTATAACATTATAGATTTGGAGAAAAAAATACAAGCAGAGATTTAATAATGGCCTTCACAAAAAAAAAGCTTTCTATTTAAGATTTTCAGTTTGTCAAAACCAGGCAGCTGCTCCATTTATTAGATTGAGGTAGCTACAGCCTCAGAGCACTGATCTTGGATCAGCGTTTCAAGTTATATCCTGTTAGCTATTATTTAAACACTGAGGTACAGTAACTTGACCCAAGACCAGTACTTAAGCCTTCCATCTGCACAAACTCACTCTTCCTGTTCAAATGGACACAAAGGTCAGAGCGCTGGAGAACTGTCATAAGATGAAGATCCTGATGTTTTGCACCCTGCCAGTTTGGCCTGGAGGTCATCTGAGGTCAGCTTCATCTGGTCTTCAGTCTCCTTGAGTACTTTGATATGTGTGGTGAAAAAAAGGTAGAGCAGGCCCCCGGACAGCAGGATGCCCATGCACACAGCACCCAGAAACGCCAAGGTGGTGAAGGAGAAGTGGCTGGTTGAACATAAGCAGGACAGAAGAGCCATGGCCAGAGGCAGAAGAAGCAGCAGACCTGCAGCCATCAGATGCAGGGCTCTGGCCTGCAGGGCCTCTGTCTGACACAGACCTTGCTGTACCACTGTACGTGCTTCTGAGACCACATCCATTTGCTCTGATATTGCTGAATGAAGATGGGATAAGAAATCAGTATGTTTATATGATTATATAAGACATACAAATGTATACAGCAGTCCCAACAGGTATTTGCCCACTTAAGACACACATAACTAGTATGTGTTTCTTGACAGTTGCTATAAACCTAATATATATATATATAATCTAATATATAAGTATACTAGACAAGGTTAATTGTTGTGGAGTATACCCATAACTGAATAACTGAAATATGACCTCTGCATTTAACCCATCCTTTGTGAGGTGTGAACACACACTGCAAGTAGTAAACACACACACACCCGGAGCAGTGGGCAGCTATACCTATAGCTATCCTGCAGCACCCGGGGAGCTATCTGGGGTTAGGTGCCTTGCTCAAGGGCACTTTAGTTGCTACCTGCCGGTGCTGGAATTGAACCAGGAACCTACTGATTACAAGCTAGACTCCTTGTAGACTCCTTGTAAATTGTAGACCACAACAGTTTACCCAAGCAATATGCTAGTAATAATTAAATAGTAATAGGCAAGTAATAATTAACTAATTAATTATGCGTGTGTACAAATAGATTGTTGTGATATTTATCAACCACTCCAATGAAAACTACATAACTCTTATTACACCACAAGTAGTGGAGTAGTTAGAGTGATCCAGTATTCTTGCATTCCTTATAACTAAGGAAAGTAAGTGCATCTACTTTCTAAACATCTAAATTTTAATACACGCTCTCACTGTCTTACTTACAAGGTGTACTCACATCTGAACTATCGTTTATAAAACTTAAAAATCATTGAAATCCTAAAAAATCATTGATTGTTCATAAAGCCTTGATTATTGGTTTCTCAATAAAAATTCTAAGTATTAAAGTAACTGTAAATTATCATCAGTTGTTGTTAGATTATACATATATGAAACACATTTAATTTTACATATATGAAACATGGACTGTGTTTCATGGTCTTGCTGGTTTGCCATTTTACATTTAGACTGTGCAGTATACAAAACACCCATACAATATTGTGACAAATATCTCCCCAGCCTTTACATTCTGTGTCGCTATAAACGTTACAGCATCATTCCAAAATGCTAAAACATCTGAATATACAAAGCATTTACAAATTCTCCAAAAGCAAGGTCTGAATTTAATCCATGTTTTCCTTGTGTGACTGAACTAAAATTCTCCATTGTGCTGTTTCTAAACACTTTGCTGTCATACCAGAGTCAGTGTGCTCCATGTTCCTGTGTCCATACTGTCTGCTCTCCTCAGACTGCAGCAGGCCCAGTTCAGCCGTTAGGGCTTCGTGGTCAGAATATGGAAATGGTTTACCAGCCACTGAGCCTTTGGTCGTGGACAGAGACTCACATTTCAGGCTTACTCTCTTGGAGCCCTGCAAGAAAGCAAGCCAAAAGAATTGAGCCATTTATTGTAGCAAGTGTAATTTTTTTTGTTCACATGAATTCAATAAACTGGCAATTGTAAAGGCAATTGTTTAACCTTCATGAGGATGTAGTCAATCCTGATGCCTTTCTCGAAAGGAACGAGATCTTGCTTCTTTGTAAAGTGATTGTCTTCTATCAGTGTGTGGCCATCTTCACAGCCCTGCCAAAAATATGATGAGTTTTTTACATATTTGCAAACAAACAGGATTGAGTTTAGATGTGCATGTAAAAAGTGAACTCACATCAAATGTGTCTGTTTCAGTATAGCAGTCTCTGAGCCCAGTGTGAGCTCTGACCAGACGATTCCCAAGGTCCTGAGGGTGCATGTTTAAATCCCCACCCAGAATTACCAGGTCTGCTCCATGCGATGTGTGTCTAATGAGGGCAGATGGTAGAAGCTTACACTGTCGTTAACAGTGAATTTTACACTGATGTCACCTCTGGTCTTTTTGATAGAATACATTATTTTTCTTTCTGTCAGGCTACAAAAAACACTTACCGCACAAACTGCAGTAGTTCCCATGACTGCACTATTCTGTGGGGTAGGTATTCGTCAGTAGCCCTGGAGTATTCTGCATGCAACTGAAGAAAAGGATCAGCACTGAAAGAGTGTTATCTCCAATTACAGTAAACATGAAAGTAAATGAATATGAAAAATACACATTAGTGGATATCAATATGTGCACAAAGATTTCAGAAAGTTTGGAGTGGCACTTGATGCAGTCAATCGTATATTAGTAACTACATTTACAACTGTATATATATTTCAGAAAATGTCACTGGTGCTTGAACATGCATATCTCCCTACCACAGTTGCAAAGTGTTGTAGGTGGTTGTCATGGCATTGCCAGTCAGTTGCTAAAGTATTCTGGGCGGCTGTTTTATACTGTCTCAGGACAAATAAGCCCAATCATAAATCTAAGTGATAATCTAGACTTTTATATGACTCAGGCCCCTACTTTACTTTAAAACCCACTAATTGTGAGAATTTTTTACAATTAAATAATTTACAGATTAAAGATTGATCATGTCTTTAAAAGTTTGAACATTTTGTCACCCAGTAACATGATTTGAAGTATCACTCATTTCTGTAACAAAAACAGAATGAGTTTTGTGAGTTTTTGAGTTTACTACATAGGATTAGGGGTTTGATTACACCCTGACGTTAAGTGTGAGCAAAATAATGATGCTTGCCAATTAAGAGTTAATTGATAATTGTGTTAATTGTAAGTTAATCAGTTAGTCATGGGGCAACAACGTCAGCATGTTGAGATTTTCATTCCAAAATGTTTGACCCTTTGTTTTGGCACTGATCTCATTAAGCAAGAAAAATTATGTTTGCTACACTAAATTAATTTAGGTGCCTGCAAACTTACATGTGTAATGTAGACGTGTGCCTTCAATCCAAACACATCTACAATGACCAGTCCAACTGCTTTACCCCCGAGCCAGTCACCATGACAAAGCTAAGATGAACACACATAAATATGATAAACTGCGCCAGGACGTTCTAGCATGAATCACTTTAGCATAACTGTTAGAAACAGAAAAGACATCAGATTACTCAGCTAGATTTAGTTACATTAAGTTTCAGTGTCATCAACATACTATTATAAGCTTAGGACATGCATAAAACTATGTCGTAAGAGAACATTAAATTCTAAAGCAATTTTGGACAGGTCTATTCTAAGAACCTCAACTGCCATCTATACACACTCACAAATAGTGATAATTACGAGATAATGTACAGCAAGCCATTATCACAAAATAAACAGTGAACAGTGTGAGCAGGTCAGTGTGAGCAGGTCATGTTTTACTCTGTAAAGATTGTTTTTGTGACGGTATATTTACTTGTTATATGACTGTATTTTATTTATAACTACCATTCAAAATGGGCATAAAATATTGAAACAGAACACAGATGTAAAACATTAAACCAGAAGAGCTTTATAGGAAATCTGCAACTGACCAATCAGAATGAAGTATGAAGTATCTCACCATATATGGATAACCATTGAGAGAGTATTGGTAGAGCACGGCATCTTGAATTCTGTGTTTGGAGAACACAGCAAGACCACTGCCAACAACTCCACTGTAAAAACACCCCACAGTATCAGACGTTAGAATATAAGTAATGGCAACAATGGCTCTCTTTAATAAACAAACTAGACAAATGCCAACAATCACAAAGTTTTCTTATTTCTTAAGTATAAGCTTGACAAAACCTTTTGTGTGACTTGAGATTAGGATGACCAAAGAAAATGAGATATTTTCATTTTCTGTAAAGAATTAAAGATATGGCTTGGGGTCCTAGTTTTAACATTTTATTTATACAAAATGTGTAAGCCTGATTACTTCAAAAAGTAATAGGGCACCTCTCCTTAACAAACTACATGATTTGAGCAAATATTTATGTCCAGAGCTCAGTGTTTAATCATGTTGCATACCTTATAGCCGTATGTAATCATTAACACTTATCATAGCAAAAGTCAATATAATTGCAAGATGTGGTTGCTGTTACGTAATTCTAATTTACCACATGCTTCAGTCAGCATCTAACACTAGTTTTTAACAGTTAACTGAAGATAGTACTGCTTGCTTGATAAGAGACAAATTCTGCCACATCAGCTTTCTTGATTGCATGTCTTGTCTCATAGTGATAAGATATCAGCAGCTGAGGGTTTACGGGATGCCTCAAGTGTTTTAGGATGTTTTAGAAAATTTAGTAAAGTTCAGCAAAAATTGAATTGTTGTCATACTTCACTCCCTGCACTCTTCAATACAAAAACATCATATAGTGACCAGGGCTGTCAAATATCACACCATTTATAAATAGCCACAAAGCTTACATGTGTCATGAAAAGACTGAACATATCTCACAATAGACAAACAGACTACGTTTAAAGCACATTTATGGTGTTGTTGATGCTTTGTGTAGAAAGCTGCAGCAGGAAATGGGTAAGTTAATATAGACAAAATATGTTCGGTGAAATGTTTCTGTATTTGAGCGTTATATTTTATCCCTGTTTTGACCTGAAGTTTGTCTTATGGAATGTGTGAGGCTGTCTAGCCATTTGATCTAACGTGTGAGGCTGTCTAGCCATTTAAAGTCTCTTCAAAATCCTAAATGCTTTGAAGTACAAAGCAACATTAAATGCCAAGTTAAACTGACCTCTTAAAATGGTGAGTATATGGATGAGAGCAGGACAGCCCTCTCTTCAAGAACAAGAAATCCCTCTCACTCCACACCTTAATAGGTATTAAAAACATCTAGATTAGAAACTAATCAAATTTACATATTTTGCACAATATTTGGCTAGCACCATTTTATATTTTAATACTATGCAAAGCATTTTTTTTGTCATTTACACTGTGTCCTATCTACATACAATGAGATAAAATAACAGTATTATGGAAACTTTTGTGATTTTGGTGACCAGCCACAGCTACAACAAAGAATAAATAACAGGATATGGTCATTTGTCTGTGGAGTTCTGCCCATAGTGCATGTTGATTGATTTACTGGTCCAAACTTAAACTTCAAACATACTTTGATTGGCTGTGATTGTTTGTTTTTACAGAGCATTTTAGCTTTAACTGTTGACAGATAAAAAATGCTTGTTAGGTTGTGCCTGGTTAGGATTTGTTGTTAGTTCCTTACTATTAGTGAAAGTATGTAAAAGGGCACAGGGCTAAACTTTATCCCACAAAAATATATGAAAGGAAACAGAAAAGTGAACATTGTAACTCACTTCCTGTAACAGGGCGACATCATGCTGCTCTCTATTGAGTAATTCTCCGATCATCTCATACCGCTGTGTAACATGTTTACTGAAGAATGTAATTCCCCTGAAAAACACAAGAGGAGTTCATAAACACAAACCCTATAACATATCACAATAATGCTATCATGCACACACAGCATTGTCTTCTATACAAAACATCTGACCTCCGACACCATTAAATCCACAGCCCACGCACTGCTAATAAATGCTGTGTCATGAAACTTAAAGGAAGTTTTGAAAACCACATTTTTTTGTTTTAGCTGTACTGGATTCTGGGCTGTTGTTCAGAAGGAACTGAAGGAAGAGACTGAAGGAGACAGTCATCAGCAGAGACTGAAGGAAGAGACTGAAGGAGACAGTCATCAGCAGAGACTGAAGGAAGCAGAGACTGCATGTCATGTGACTGCAGCAGCCATACACACGCAAGTACCAGACATTTCTACAGAACAAAACAAAAGACAGTTTACAGATATATTTATAAAGCGTATTGCTTTTTAAATTGGCACAAGAAAGCTTGAAAAAAACTTGAATTCATGTACAGGATCTAAGAACAAGACCAAGTAAAGCACAAACCTTTACTTCATACTTAAACCTGTGAAATGCAGCAAACATTATATATACATACATTTATCTTTCTTTTTTAATTTAATCAATTCTGTCAGATTTTCTGTCAGAACATCGCAAATAGCATATTTAGGCATATTTATCAAATATTTGAATAAGATAAAGATTATATTGCTATTATTTAGAGATGATAGAACTTTGAATGTACCTGAAAACTCTTAAATGATACAACAGGCGTGTGCAGTAAATTCATATAACATTCACTTTTATGTATCATGTATCATTAATTAAACAAACAAATACGGCAAGCTACACTTTTCCAGCCTCGTACAAAACGCATTATTATTAAAAATATTATTATTATTAAAATATTATGGATAATATAAAGATCTGTCATAGGATAAACCAACATGTCCTGCGTCATTTTGGCGGGGAAGCATCATTTGAGCTCACCAGCAGTTGAGAGAGAAGACGCGCAGTTTGGCAGGCTGCTCTGTTGCCATGGTACCGCGCAGTTCTGGCTTCAGTCAGCTCCTGTAAGCAAGAGTCATTTGAGTGCGTTTAAAAGCCTGCGGTACTGCAGACACGCACCCTGCTGGGGGCGGAGCTTACAACTAATCCACAAAAGACCAACTTTCATTTTCTATACACAAACAGGCAATTTGTTCCTTTATTATTATAAATAATCAAATATGCTAATAAATGCAAAATACTTGCAATTTACATTGACAGCATACTTTTTGCGATCTAAATACCTGCACGAGACTGCCACCCAAATGGATGCTCGGCGCGCATCATAATCGCCTCAATCAAAACTCCATTCCCGAGCTTGTGACAGAGTTCTTTCATTAACAGATCGATGATCGTCATCGTCCAGTCAAATGACCTCCGCTGTATCCCCTTTATCATCTACTATTACGCAGCACAAGCAGCCCATGCGCAGGACAAGCTGTATGTAAACACCCGCATGCATTTTGGGAGATGTAGTCCATGTGTTTTAAGTCGTAAGCGTTTCCATTAAGCTTACGGCAGATTTTAAAATGTTTAGATATAACAATAGACATAAAGTAAAGTTAACCCCTTTTCACAACTGAATGCCTATGAAATCAAACAGGATGAAAACAAAGATGTAAAAATTGTGAACTCCAATTTGGAGTGATACAATTCCATTGTTATACCCATACTTATACAAGTGTAATATCAATTACTATTACATATATTGTAATATTTATACCACGTATATATAATACTTATACTATTACTAGTATTTATATATTGTAAATGTGTGTAAAAAAATCTAAACGTTTCAGTGTCAGTTTACTGGCAAATATATGAAACACTGTATATTTTACAACCCTAATATTTCAACCAGAGCAAGAATGCTATTCAAACAAAGCATAAAATTGATGAAAAAGAAGAACCAAGATAAAAATGTTTTCTGTTAAACCTTCTTAAAATATGCACAAAACATTTTACATCTATTTTTGTCTCTTACACATACAGGTATAAACACACATGCTTAGTGGGTACTTTTCATAGTCATAATGACTTTTATGCAGTACAAGCTATATATTCTATCCCCTAACCCTACCCCTAAACCAAACCTATATTTTAAAAACAAAAGCATAATTGGTATGTTTAATAATCTATTTCCCTCATGGGGACCGCTGTCTGTCTGGTCCCCACAATGTAGCTGTGGGTGACTTTTACCATCCTTGTGGGGTCCCCACAACACACACACACACACACACACACACACACACACACACACAGAAAGGCTAGACAGTTTTGTTGTGAATGCCATTCACATTAATCTGGATATAATTTGTATAAAAACCTCTTTGGTTAAAATGTTTACAGGCTACGTTTGTTGACTTTTAAAGTTTCAAAAGGAAAATGTCCCACTGAAATATAGTCATCCTCTATGCAAAATCAATATGCACATTCCACAAAGCACAGCACAAATGTATATAATTTTACCAAAATATGAAAAATGAAATAAATAGATGATATTGTCAAATATTGTCCCTAATTATGTCTGACAAGACCCCTGTTTTAAAAGTTGTATGTACTATTTTTGAAGGTATCTGTGGTCCACAGGCAGTTTGCTTAGATGGGTGTCATTAGTAGAAGCAAAAACAAGTAATTAATCTAAACTCGAAGTACTTACTGTTTTAACATTCCAAACCTAAAGTGTTTCTACATTACTGAAGGAACCTCAGAACCCTTGGATAGGAATAGTCTGGATTTATTGCACATTTTGATATGGAATTAAACGTTAAATTCACTTTGTACTAAAAATCATCTGTTTATTACTGATCTGCCTGCACTCAAAAAAAAAAGAAAACGGCAATAAAAATCCTTTTATTAAAATACATAAGTATTTCTTACTTTGTAATGTTAGAAAAATACACAAGCACCCAGAGTAACATAAAACAAAGCCAATGTCTGTGTAATTGTTTTGGTAAGGATAAAACTGGTATTCACAGATAAAATACTAAGTATTGAACACAAAGCGGTACTTGCTAAGATTTCCTGCTGTAACCCTATTAACCAATAGCAGAGTTCTGTCTTGTTTTGAACAAATGTTACCTGATGTAAAGAATACTGCCGTAAACTCACAAACATGATGAAGTTAGGCTCCAAATGTGGCAAGGCACTCAAAATGAAGGCAATCAAGTTAACACCATGCATATGTAATATTTTTTTCACAATAACCAACTGTATTGGCAAATTGTTTTAAATAATATGGTACATGTTTTGAGACCTTGGGTTTAAAGTCAAAACTATGCTTTTAAAATGTTCCAAAACCATGTATATCCATGTAACACCAAGAGGTAGTAACAGCTCACACACTTGCACAAAAAATTCAAACCCAAACAAAGAGCAACACATCCACATAATGTGTAACATGGAACATGACCCTGATATGCTTCAGTTGTAACTTATGCTTATCATCGTAACAAACATTCAACAATCCTTTCTTATACGTTTCTTACTTTTGACAATCAAAACTATGAGCTCCAATCTGTTTAGGATTAGAGGTAGTGTGTGCTGGTATGTCGAAACGGAACATTGTGACAAAAATACATTCAGACCAAACATATGTTTGTTCTGATCACAAACATCCCGTTTTGAGAATAACATGCATTGATCATCATTCATTGTATATTTGCTTCTGGTCGCTTTTAAAAGACCTTTGTGCCTTAAGCGTTTTACTTCAGAGTACCATAATCACCAAAGGCTCGTAATCAGCATTTACCCAACCCACATTCAATAACTCTCCTTTCACAAAACACAATTAGTACAATGGAAAAAACACAATTATCCCTGAAAGTACATTTTCTTTCCTTTTAAAAACATAACTAAATATACAATACAACCTAGTGCACAACATCCAGGTTTGTGTTTTGTCCTCATTTGTGTTTTTGTCTAAATTAGTTTTGTTTTTTGTTTTCTTGGCACAGTGTTACTCAGTCCTTGACAAGTCTGTAAACATGATACTGTGCTCCGTGGTCACTTGCAGACACCTCAAACACGAATGCAATGCACAACAAAGTCTCTTGTGTGTCTCTGTTTGTTACAACCTGGTGAGGAAAGAAAATTTGTTAAGAAATGTTAGCATAAAATAAGCATTAATTAGCATAGCATAATATAGTATAGTATATTATAGAGTAGTATAATGTAGTGCACCATACTAAAGTATAGTGCTGTATAGTATAGTATGGTATTTTACTTTTTAAAAATCATACAACAAGCACATATTGTTACCTGCAGTATAGTGAAGTTTTCCAAGACACTGTTCATCATATATTTTTCTGGTAGATGTTTAAGTTTATGGATGAAGTTGATCATGTATTCACACATGGGGGAACGATGGATCCGGTAGACATATCTCCCACCCTCCACTCGAGCATATTCTGTCTGTGAATATGTTCAGATTGTAAGTACAGAGGCTGATCTCTTACACCAAAGCTCTACGGTCACTGTTGACCACTTAAACTAGGATGGCCAGAATAATGCAGACACTCTAACCCCTATTTCTATGTGTGCCCGTTTAGCATTTCACTTTGAGCTACTGGTATTAATAGGTATTTTGTTCTGCCCAACAGCTCCCACTCTTTTGGGAAGACTCTTATTTAGTTTAACTCTTATTTAGGCACAAGAAGTTCTCCCACTTCTTATGAAGACAGAGAAGTTCTCCCACATCAGACTCAGTAAACAGCAACAGAGCTGAAGATACACAATTCATCAGAATATCATTGTATGATGTAGTGTTACTTCACTGAAACTAAGGGTGTTTATTAGAAGATGGTTTCCACATACTGAATGGTTTGCACATACATATTATTGACAATGATGTTTCTAATGAAGAAAATGTAACTCACCTCAACTTTCTCTACCACCTGCTTTCCGAAAGAGCAGACTTTAGTGGACACAGTGATAGTCATGTTTTCAGCACTGCTGTACTGACTGCTGACCCCATAGAATAAACCTGCTCCATCCTGAAGGTTGCTACTGTTCAGATCAGCCTGAAAGAAAATAATTAATCAGTTGTATTTTTTAATAATGTAATCTGTAATCTTCCTGATTTCATTTTTAGAGTTTGTTTTATCCCTGCTTTAACACACCTGCCTGTTATTTGCAACTAAGGGTTGTAGCTGGACTAACCTCTGCAGAGAAGTAGTTCTCCATGGACTGGCATGGACTAATGTTATTAATCTATGGTCAATGCTTTAAGGACACATGGCTCTGATGACTTTCTCAGATGTTTCCACAATAAAAATGTGAGCGTAATAATTTTTTAAGAATCCTGACTCTTGAAATGCACAACAAAACAATATATAAAAATAACAATAAAATAAATAAAATAAAAACAAAATCCAACAGCCTTTTAAAGCTTGGTGAAATTTAAAAACAGGTAACATACACAGGTGATTTTAGTGGAATAAAATATGCATTCAGAGAAACTCACCCAGAATTTCACTAGAAAGAAGGCATTCTGAGGGCCTTTCTCATACAGCTCCTTCATCCCTCCTTTCTTCTCAGGAAATTTGTCGTAAATCTGACGGATATCAACTGCCTCCAGGAGAGGGTCAGTGTATGAGGGGTTTGTTTGGGCAATGTGGACAAACAGGTGCTTGCTGTACTGTGGAGCAATAGGTGAAGAGGTAACACTTATTGCACACAAAAAAACAAGGAATTTCACCATCATTCCCAAAGCTACAGATATTTTCCATGTTTCCTGATTTTAGAAGACTATGACCTTCTTTTGTCTAAAACAACATTCTTAGAAAGTACCTGACCTTTTCCTCAATTCTAAGTAATCAGACATTTGATCTGATTGAAAACCTTGAACGGACCAGAACTTACTATAGACTTAGGAAAGTCTCTTTTGACTTTGATCTAGCAACCACCAACGTAATGGCTACATAGAGTACTATGAAAGCCTAATCACTGAGGCATCCCCTACAAGCTCTAGTATTGTGCTAGTACATTTATACATGCAAGCGCCAGTCAAATATTTCTGACTGAAAAATTCAGTTCCATTGTTTCTATTGTCAGTTGTTTTCTTTGAATAAAGAGGACACTTACAGTCTCTGGGTCTCTCTGGACCTCCATGAAAGCAGAATACTCCAGCATGCGGAGTTTAGCCGAGGCAATGGTCCGATCTTGCCACACAGGCATTGCTGTCACAGAAGGGGGGAGGGGGTTGGCTAAAGGCTCATAACCTGTTAACAAAAAATGTTGGTTTAGTCTGTGGGATCAGTTTATCTAGCATAAATGATTGATAGGGTTTGAATTTACCATAAAGGATGAATAATGGATGAACTAGATAAATAATATGAAAGCATTAATCTTACTTGATATGGGAGTGGGTAGTGGGGGCTGCAGGGTGGAGTATGGGCTCTGCGTAAAAGGTTTGACGCTGTAAAAACACAAAGAAAGATCAGCAGGTTTTCAGAAGGACACTGTGATAAGATCAAATGTCATTGTTACAGCAATACTGACTCCTGAGAAGGTCCAGGCTGTCCTGGGATGGGGCCAGGCCAAAACTGTTCAACAAAACACAGCACAAAAAACAATGACTTGAGATTTACATTTTGTAAGGGGTCAGCTGAAGATATATGGCTGCTATGCTTTTAACTAACCCGGGTAGGAGGAGGGTAGGGGTGCTGAGGAAGAGGAGGCAACTGACTCTTCATCACACTTGCAGAAACTATCTGAGCAGAAGATAAAGCAGCCATGTTCTGCAGGGCTTTGTCTTTGGAGGCCTGATCCTGAGAATAAGACAAGTTTTACTATGTGGGAAAGTCAAGGGGAATAACAATTATAAATAAATTATGAATCCAGCCTTTCATAGTATCAATTCTAGGGTTTAAAATTATAATATTTCTATAAAACTGAAAACCTTGTTTAACATAAATCAAAATGTAGAATATATTACACAATTAATATACATATATCATTTTATAATTTTGCATTATATAAACTAAAAAACATCTGCATTAAACATTTGCATTAAAACCAAATAACAAATCTGACTTTTTTGCCTTATTTTTATCTTTTAATCATAAAAGATTTCTTGATACCACAGCAAACAGTTTCTTGACTCAACAGTATGTATGTATACAGCAAGCCTTTATAGCTTCAATGTTAAGCATACCATGCAAATATTATGCTTCTGATGGCACATGACACTGTTTTAAAGCCAACCGCGAGAACACAATATATTAGCATGTGTAATAACACCCACACACAACATTCACTTCATGTAAAGGCAGAGCCATTCAGTTGAGAGAGAAAGAAGAAAATAAACAAAAAAAGAAGAAAGATGTCTTGCCCAACCAGAACACTGTTTATGAAGTTTTGTATATGTAAAATTGTAATCCACAAAACAACATTTTGTGTTTCTGTTGCCTGTTGAAGTTAAATTATCCTCATTTTTTGTACTAATATTATCTGTTTTCTCACCCAAGTGACAGACCAACAAAAAGATAAATGAGATAATAAACTTGCAGTCAACAAAACATTTTCAACATACTTTGCTTTGAGTTTATGCTGCTAATAAAAACAAAGGTTTAAGCCAAAAATAATAAGAACAACAACAGCAATAGTTGTTCCTGATGCTTGTGAATAGTGAAGCAGGTGACACAGTGACGGCTAAGCACTCGCCTGCACAAACTGCAGACAAAGAACAGCCAAAGCTGAGCATCTGCAGACGCATCTATATGCAAAGCAGACTACAGAAAACGTCACTTACCAAGTTCATGGCCTAAAATTGAAGGGAAGAGAAACCGTTAAACTGCTGATGAGACAAAAAGATCAGATGTCAGACTGATCAAGTGACTGAATTCAGTGCTCTCCTTCAGGCTTTTTTACACATTACAGAAAATGTTCATCTTCTCTACTGCTCTACTGCTAAATAGAGGAATGCTTCAAAATTCAGTGTTTTTATAAGAAACATGAACCGATTATGTTGGTTGACCTTTTGTTTTTTTAAAAGGTCACTTATAACCACTACACATCTGGCAGATGCTTCATGAAATTTCATGAAAATCTGGGATTCAAACCCATGATCCTAATGCCATACATTAACAAGAACAAAGCTTTTAAATTTCCATGGTTTAGGAAGGTCTAGATAAGTCTTAGACACACTAACACATTAGCCTACACGTTACAACACAACTAGCATGCAATGCAATATTAAGGTCAAGCACAAGAGCGCGCTGTTAATAACTGCTAATAACTTTAACTTAAAATTGTTCACGTTTCAAATAGCTCTGAAAGAATGATACTTTACAACTTCATATAAAAAGAAAACAGTCAAGATTTATATTTCAGTTTGGTGAGATACAAACAAAGAGGTAAGAGACAAAGGCCACAGCACAGGTCACAGCAGAGCAGGCTGAATCTGCAGTGAGGCGCATACCTTCAGCTTAGACTGAATCTCGCGAGACTTTCTTCGTGCAAGAACCTGCAGATGGCTAGACACCTGCAGGAAGGAAGTCAGAGAAGGAAGGAAGGAGGGAACAGAAAAAAGACAAGAGGAAAGCAAGTGAACAGGGAGGGATTCAAAGAGGCCACCAGGTGGCGGCATAGTCGTACCTTAATGCCTGCTTGGTATTCCCGCACTTTCTTTCTGGCTAACACCTGAATGTGACTAGATACCTGAGATAAAACAGGGCCATAGACATTTGGTACAACCCTTACACAAACAAAATACATTATTAAAGCATTTGTCAAAGTGAACTATGAACCAGAGACTTATAATCATAATATTATTAATATTGCAATAACATTGGTACAACAGTGTCTAGCATTTAATGTTTTATATTGGGCAAAAAATAAACCCAATATATTTCTTCTATATGTATAAGCAATTGCTTTGATTAAAACTGGTTTGGTTGTGAAAATCAAATGTTTTTTTGTTTTTGAAAGTGCACAAAATATTTTTTCTTTTTAAAATGATTGTGGCCGAGAAATAAATAATACATTTGAACTCACATACAGACTGTCAGTAAGATATGTGTTATTGTACACACGGCTGGTCTGCCCACATGGAGGCAAATTTTGAGACAATAATCAAATTATGTCAAATGATCAGCTAAACTTTGATTTACAGAATAAAAGTGTATGCATTAGTGACACCCTTAACAAATTTAGCAAAAGCAAACATTTGCTTTCTGCATCAGCAGTCACTAGGAGTCAGTATAAACTCCACAATCACTTTAACCTAATGCATTTTAAACAAACATTTCAGTTTTATTATTAGCCACAAAATGTAAGTACAGAACACAGTAAGTTTAACAAAAGCTAAATAACAGTATCTAGTACCACTGTACCTGTATGTAAGTCTGTATGCAAGTCAATTGTCAATTACAAGTCTGTGCCTAAGAACAGGTACGGAACCGTGACATATTACCTGCTTCCGCGTTCGGGTTTTCCCTGTCCTCAGCTTTATGTATCTTGCTATCAGCTCATTACGTCCTGGAGCGACATCAAAGAGAAACAGCATTATTATTGATACAAAATCACCTATTAGCTTACTGACATCTGTACTTGCAGCAATGGATTCAAAGACGTGACAAGTAAAATATAATAAGAAACATGATGCAAGGCTACAAATCTTAAAACAAAGAACATTATCCAATATGCAAACATCAGTTTTATGGTATAAAACATGTTTGAATATTCTTTTTGCTGCTTTGGCTAAAACGATTTGAGAAAGTTGGTTTAATTCTCAAGCAACAAACAAAGCATCTAAATGCACTGTAATTTAGTCTTAAATAAATGAATGTAAATGTTATTTACTGTACATGTAATTAAACACTTTTATATAAACATTTTAGCAGGTGGAAACAAGGACTCTTACACACGAAATGCAGAAATGTCTCCACTAGCAATATCACAGCAGGGTGTAAAGCCTCGTATGTGACCATCAGTGTATTAATAGACCATTGAAAGACAAGGCTTGTGATAGATGAGTAAGGTGATGTGGGTGGTGACTTGGCAAAAAGAAAAAATAAACAGGGCTTCCATGTGTTGGAGCATTGACCAATCATGTGGCTTTGTTTAGATAAATGTTTTCATGCAAAAGGGAAATGTTTGCAGCCATAAATCTGTTTGTGTAATGCCTGTACTGTGATGCTATGAAAAGTATCAGAACAAAAGAAAGATGGGGGAGGAGAGTTAATAAGGATTTCATCACATTTATAAAGGGCTGACCTTGTGAACAGCTGTGCAAAGTTTCAACTGTGAATCTTTCTGGACAACACCACCCCCGACTTACTGACAGCTGGACCACCTGCACCCAATACATGAACCCAGACCCTCATCCTCATCCACCAGAAACTAATACACAGGTCACCTTATAAACAAGTCTGTGTGTAAATCTAGTTCTTTATAAGACTTGATGAGTTAATGCTTAAAACTGAAAGATTATACCACATCTTGTGTTTATCACACCAACACAAACAAATTGTCACGACTCACTCGTGGCAATGTTGGGTTTTGTTATGTTTTTCCTTAGAGGTCGTTGTTGTCTGTTTTTGGTTGTTCTGTCCTTTATCGTTCATTGTTTTGCGCAGCCTAATTGTCTAATTATCAGCTGTGCGCAGCCTGATTGTCTTGTGTTTATAACATACGACATTTTGTATGTTGATGCCATGCCTTGTCTTGCCGTGTTTAGTGTCATTATTTTGTAAGTTTTGTTTACCCTCATCTGTTTCTGGGAGGTAGTTCCCTTCTCGTTTCTCGTTTTTGTTATTTTTTTCGTCAGACACCATCAAGGTTGGCTACACTCTCCTCCTCCTCCTCACAGGCAATAAGACCCTGTGGATTGCTGAAGCTCCTTGCTGACTGTCATACACTGCTTTTGTGGAGTAGTTCTTGTTGTTGTTTGGGCACATTCCTGGTCACTTGAATCCAGAACGCCTTCCCAGTCAGCCTGTGTCAGCGCCCACTCTCTCCAGTCAGCCTGTGCAAAGGTCTGCTCTCTCCAGTCAGCCTGTGCCAAGGCTTGCTCCCTCCAGTCAGCCTGTGCCAAGGCCCGCTCTGTCCAGTCAGCCAGTCCATTCAGGCGGAGCCGGGGTCCGAGCCAGAGTCCAGTCCGGCATTGCCGGGGTCCAAGCCAGAGTCCAGTCCGGCAATGCCGGGGTCCGAGCCAGAGTCCAATCCGGCAGTGCCGGGGTCCGAGCCAAAGTCCAGTCCCGCAGTGCTGAGTCCGGAGGAGCCGGTGTCCGAGCCAGAGTCCAGTCCGGCAGTGCTGGGGTCCGACCCACAGTCCAGCCTGGCCATGGCCAGGGCCAAGCCCGAATCCAGGTCCAGCCCGTCGCATCAGCCACCTCCGTGCGACCCTGAGCCACCCCCATGCGAGACAGAGCCGCCTCCAAGGGGAGAGTTTTGGTGGTGCTCTGGAGAACTTCTGGGGCTGTTCCTTATGGGGGGGTACCGTCAAGACTCGCTCGTGGCAGTGTTGGGTTTTGTTATGTTTTTCCTATTTAGAGGTTGTGTTGTCTGTTTTTGGTTATGTTCTGTCCTTTTTTGTTCATTGTTTCAGTTGTATCAGCTGCGCGCAGCCTAATTGTCTGATTATCAGCTGTGCACAGCCTGATTGTCTTGTGTTTATAAGCAGTGTTGATCTTCGGATTAGTGCTGCAACATTTTGTATGTTGATGCCTAGTTTCGGGTTTGTCTTGAGTTATTCCGTGCCTTGTCTTGCTGTGTTTAGTGTCATTATTTTATACGTTTTGGGTTCCGCCCCCTATCTCCAGTGGCGTGGTGATAGCCCGTTTGCCACGTGTGCCAGAAACCCGGGTTCAGGTCCTGCTCGTGACACAAATTAGAGCTTTTCCTTTTTATTTTTTAAGTAACACTGATGAAATGACAACACAGGTGAATGTCAGAGGAAGCCAGACAGAGAGAGCAAGTGAACAGCAAAACACATAGAAAGGAGATGACAAACATATTCCGTTTCAGACAGACAGAGGAGACTGTGATGAGGGAGACTCAGCCAAAAGCTTTCAGAGGGTCTGAATGCAGGCTATCCTACCCACAAACAGTGTGTTTACGACCCTAAACGAAACACTGTGCTTCCTGTGAGGCATGGACAGACAGATATTGCTAGGGGAAATCAGAAGGAATAGTGGTCATGTGGGAAAATCATGCTTGAATCTGATCATGTTGCTCTCCTGTTTACTTTCCCAGATTTTTAATATCTTATTATCGCCCCTTTACTCCATTATTGTCACAATTAGAAAGCCACAGACTGAATCCTGGACAGAAGCAAACCAAGCCAACTAACAGGGTCCATCTACAACAACCAGTTCACAGACCAAAAAACAGCAAAAGAGCTACAATTGTTACTTGCTTATTTGGTAGAAAACTGCTGAGTCTAAAAGTATCAGTTAAACTTCCATCTCATATCAATGTCAACATAAATACTCCTGCAGATCTGACTGAAGCTGCCCCAAAGAAAAGCACCGATCCAGCAGGGATAAAAAGATGGATCACCAGGGCAAAAGTGTTTGGCTGTGTTTTTGTGCTGTTTTGAGAATATGGGATAATGAACACAGGCTTAAGCACTTATCTTCAATTACAGCAGTCTTGTTGACCCAACCCATTGGAATTGCTGTCCTAACTGACTGTGAGATCAAGTTGTTACTGAGGGTCACTCGACAAAAAGCTTTCAGAATGAAGCCAACAAGGATGTTTTCTAGCATCCGTTCTCTAGTTTTTCTTTTAGTTGTGCATTATGTTTCCTTCACCCTGGTGAACCCTCCATCCGACCAGATGTGTTTATTGACTAAACTCACCTGCATTTTAACAACCCACCACCCACCTGTTGGCCGCAATAAAAAGGCATGCAATATAAACTGCCAATCAGAACAAAAAGCAAACCAACAGCCAATCAAAAACTGGTGCTGTGCCTTCCTGCTCTGGCTGAACGTGTCACAGAGCTGTTGCCAGTCCACATCTCATAATTCTCATGTTCCACATGCTGCAAAACATCTCAAGGTGAAAGATAGCATTTAAATACTTTTCATGTATGCTTGGAATGAGAATACTTGGACTGAAAATATTCTTCAGCATTTCAAGAAAATTCTGCTACGGACGGGCATTACCTAAATTGTATAGTTTTAACTGCTACAATTGTACAGCTTCTTTAGTACTTCCAAAATCTATATTTGGACTCTAACTACTTAGTAGTGGACTTACGTAGTACAAAATGGCCTACATTAAACAGTGAGAACTAAAGTATGGGTTTGATTTGCATAACATCGTGCATGGTTACACTTTTTCCACAATCTCCAGAAAAAACTGCTAACACACTGATAAACTATTACAGAAACCAGCAATTTTAGTGACCTTTAGATACTATGGAACAAAAAAAACCAATAGTGATAATTAACTAAAGTGAAAGTTAGGTTTGCAATTATTGGAACTATGTCATGACACAGTGTGTGTGTGTGTGTGTGTGTGTCTATATATATATATATATATATACACACACATTCTTGCGTGCTCTAAAACAGATACAAACACACACCTAAGCTGTCAAAACATGGGTGGACTCAACTGGGTCTATCCCCCAGTGAGAGGTCAAAGATCAAAAACATTTTCAAATGATACCATCTCACAATCATAGCGTTCACTTAAGGCAAACACTTATCTGAAGTGAAGGATGCCTAAATAACTCCTGGAGCATTTCTATCCCTCTCACTGAAAGGAAACACTCTATTCCTTTAAGGCAGGGGAGGGCAGAGTACACACCCTGACCTCTGACAACTCCTTTAGGGCAGCTCTCCTTCTGCTAACCTTTTAGATCTCAACAACTCCCCATCTCACTGTACTGTCATTCTTATGTTGCTGTCTATTTCTTCATTTGTGCGTTTTCTGTTAGACAGACAGGAAATCACTGGAATGTTCCCAGAAAGCACTGCAGGTCAGTCTTAAACCTTTTTTGCAGAGATGCATGTGTGCTCACCGCTGAGCTACACTTTTGACTGTCTTGATTTTTTAAACATTTTTTAGCATCCATTTCTGGCAAATAAGCTTTGCATTCTATAATTTATTATGCAGATGGAAAAGTGCCAAAAGTGTTTTTTGTGATATCTCCTCAGGGGAACCATCACATCTGGTAAGCCTGTGCAGCTAAGATGATGTCATGCACCAGCTTTGGGATTTTTCTGCTAATTCACGAGGTTGCAAGAACAGGCAGCTGTAACCATCAACAACTTCAATAAATAGCTACTACTATAAAATGAAAAGCCACATAATAACAAACAGATTCACATATTAGCCCAATACAGCAAAACACCTTGAGGTTCTTACTAAAGTGTTAGCACTGTTATATTATTTCTTAAACCCAACAGCTCTGACACACTGGCAATAAACTAAATGATTGCAGGTTGAGCCTTTGAAAAAAGAGACCTGGCAACACATCATAGGCGTAATATGACAAATCAAGCTCATTAAAGCTGCCAGAAACTGGATGAGAATAGCGGACTGTTTAACTTGTCTTCCCACGGTGTGGTGAGAGTCAACTTTATTGGGAGAGCTGCTTTCTGTTAGTAGACAGCAGGAGATCTGCAGTAAGTAATGAAGCTCTGAGGTGCATTAACAGGCGCTAAATGTTGGCATTGATGATCAAGACAAAACAAAACTTGATCCTTCAGTTTCCATTGCACAAGATGTCACGACAGAAAAACTATTTTCCAAAACCTGTTGAGCTGCCTACCTAGATAGCATTTTTAGGCTATTCTGAAACATAGGCAGCAAAATTATAAATAGACTAGCAGATTTTTAATGCACCATCATATATTTCTCTTGTGGTACCCACATTTCAGGATTTGACTGTTGATTTTAAAGCTGCCTGGAAAATACTGAAATGATGTGAGAACTTGTCACACAATCACAATCAAACTGTGAAATTAGGTACATCTATTAGGTAAGAGGGCAGGTGTCTATATACTTTTCAGGTGTCAGCACACTTTTCCAGACTACAAGACTACAAAAATGTCTACAATAACCCTTTTTTATTTTATTTAGAAAGAACACTTGGTGACAGCTCAAACACTTGAAAATTCCTCTCTGGAAAACTCTCAGACAGCAAAAGCACAAAGTGACTGGGCCAGTTCTCTAATGCCTCCCCCAGATGGCTATTTTAGTGCTGTCTAGTCAAAGTATACTTTGCTGCCGATGAACTTGTGTGTGCTGGGGGTGGAGGTAGGAGGGCGTATCAGAAGACCCCGGCCACTTTCAGAGGCTAACAACAGGGTTCTGGCAGGAGTAACATAACATGTCTGGGATGAGGCTATCTTGTCATGTGGGGGTAAAGAAGAGGCCCAGGGGCTCCAAGCATCACCCAAAGCAGACCCACATCACGGAATGTTGTTAAGACACTGGAGGGACCCTGAAAGCTTATGCTACCACAAAAGGACAAAATGCTTGGCTGTTGAAATGAACCGTCTTCATCTGTTGCATTGGGGATTAGAGCTTGTGTGACAGACGTGGGTGGAGCACTACCACGCAGTACAAGGCCACAGAGCTGTGGAATGTGTGACTCCTTCAAGCCAAAGGGGAAATTAGGAATGTGGTCTGGTCTCCAGAAACCTTTTCTACAGAGTGGGTCAAAGGTCAAAATACCCCAAAGCCAAATGAGCTCATTTGCACTTTCCATCACATATAAACCCTGATGCGCAATAGTTCAACAAAAGGATTTGGGGTAAGTCGTAAAGCTGGGTTTATCAATTATCAAGATCAATGCTGACCCAATCCTTGCCAATTACTATTCATTGGATGTTCATAAATATCACAAGTGGTCAGAATAATTACCTTAGAGTAATTGCACAAAAACAACAGTACAGGCAACATTAGCTCACATGCTTTACGGTAGGAGTAAAAGTACAAAACAAACAATTGTAAACAAAAATCTTTTAAATGGTGTGGTAAACTGAATTACAGTGTGATATAAGAATCACCATTGCAGGTATTCAAAGCAAATTGTCTTACCTTTGTGTGAAACAGTTGTTGCTCAATGTAAACAGGTTTTAAAAAAGATTTCTCGTTAAGTTTATAATCCTTACATACTGGGAATGAACTGTCAGTAAATGTACTGATGGACTGAAATACATGCTGCATGCAACCGTTTATTGTCAATTTTAAATCATGCACTTATGATGTGTTTAAAAGAGAAAAGTGTCACACTTGATAAAAGGCTGGAGTGACTCATGCTGTTTTGAGAATGCTGACTCAGATGGAAGACACAGCATTCCTGGCACCGAATCCCATGCGGGAAGGGAAAAATCCGGAGGTGTGGAGTGTCATACATTCAACCTCTGACTCACTGCACTAAAACTCCCATACAATGATTTGGCCCTTTTTGTTCTCAATAATATTTTCTTAACATATCCATGTTGTTTCCAACAATAGTGCTGCTCTAGAAAACAGAGATTTTTTTTTGCAAAGACACATCCAGACAACAAGGTGTTTGCTTACCAAAAATACTTTATCTCTTATTTTAAGCTTAATTCTCACAAACTTTTGACAGAATTCTCTGAATACAAGACTTGGTATCTTTTTGTATGTACAGAATTTCATTGGTAAACACAACAACAGTAAAATATAAGAACGTGAAGTATCTGAACACCAAATATCTATCAAGCATCTGCAGAGAAATATTTCAGACTTTCATGACTCACCATACATCTTCCCTTCATCTGACAGGATGATTTTTCTGCGGCCACAGGGCGGATAAATGGCTAGAGCCTCTTGGAAGCTCTGCTCAATGTCAGGGCTCCAAACACCCTCCGCATCCCCGTCCATTCCGGCCTTGTCCATCTCATCCACTCCATCCTCATGCCCCTCCTCCGGGCTCTCACTGGTGCTCCACTCGTTGGCTGCAATGGTGGCGGCTCCACCTGGGCCCTTGTGTGAGCCCTCAAACCCAGAACTACTGGGAGACACAGGCAGAGAGAAAGATAAAAAAAGATAAACAGGATATCCCATCAGAACCCTGTGCTTGGAAACAAAAACAAGAAATTGTCTCCCACTGTTTTTAGCTTCAGTAAGCATGTCTGTAGACCAGTTGCGGTCTACTCACTAAAAATCTGATGCGTCGTGAAAAAACTTAAAAAGCAAAGCTTAGATTACTTAGATTCTGTTAGATTCTGAACATTATTATTTTTATGCAATTTACTGGCACTTCTTGACCAATTCTGTGTTCAAAGACTAACTATATCCCAAACAACCAAAGACACCACCTTTAGCCCATTTTGCAATAATTGGTTAATTGAGATGGCTTAAGAGAAATCAGAGGGTTGACAGTAACTATCACTCCAGATAGTGTGACCCTGAACCCCCCTTGGGGTTTCCCAACCCTGCTCTACATCAGGAATCAGAATCTTGCAGCATCATGTCATCATTTACACAGGCCGGTTCCATCACTTCATCCCTTCTTATGTGATGGTGCAAAAGAGAGAATTAGAAAGGAGAGACAAAATGCAGTGAGGAAGAGCCAACACACACTGAGCTGCCGAGCAAGGCGCCAGATTTTTCAGACTCCTGATGTCAGGTGAAGTTCAGGTGAGGGGATAGCAGGTTTTTGAGGCTGTGCTTTATAGCTTTCGTAAGCTGAGAGGTATTAATAGCTCTGGTATTGAAAATCAAGTTAACCTACTGAAGACACTGATTTCCCTGGTGTCAACAAAACAGGTTGAGCAAGACTGGTGGTAAAAGCTTTTTATAAAAGTTGTCTGCTTGGTCAAAGCCAAGTCTTTTTGATACTATATCTAATAGGGCTGGGCGACACAGTTATAAATCATATTTTTAATCTTTTTAAAAATTGTTAATATATTTATCTGAATGTATTACTGTTTTCTATTGTTCCTTCATTTTGAAGTCGCTTTGGATAAAAGTGTCTGCTAAAAGCATAAATGTAAATGTTTTAAAATACCTTTAACGAGTGCAGTGTCACTTTTGCTAGCAAAGTTTGTATCTGTCTTAGCCCTTAAGTAATGACACAAGAATGGGATGTTAAAGGCCACATTAAAATCAGTGTGATTTAACAATGCTTAATTTGATATTTTACACAAAGCCACACATTTATTTAAATATTCTATATTTTTACAACAGATGAGACGCATGAACCACTTGATTCTGTGGCCCATGCTATTACAGCTTTCTAACTTTACAACAGCAATTAAAATTGTAATGCATTATAGAACATTTTATGATACTGTAAATTAAATTAGTTATCTATAATAGTTGCTCCTCACCATAAGTTGAAAAAAAAACTGACCTCCAACACAAGAAAAAGTCATTGAAAAGTCACTCAAGTCATTGAGTATGTATGTTCACAAAACAGTGTGTACTTAGAAACTTAACATTTCACCACAAAGCCTTTTTGTGGCTATGGATTTGTTGTGTGGTGAGAGCTTTGTACCAAACATTTGCTTTTAATCATACTGCCCTTCACAAAAAGACAAAAATATTTTTAGAAAACTAACATCTAGACTTCATTGCAGAGTTTGCAAGTTTGAGTTCATTTGGGGTTTATTAGTGAAAAAAGTCTAAAAGATTAAAGCTTACATATAAAACTGAGCAGGAATATTCATTGATGTCTAGCATTACTCCTGTGCAATACGTAGTCAAAGAGGAATTTGCCAGTATTTGAACATACTGTTTTTCAACCACAATATGGCAAATTTGCAAAACCACAAACAACAAAACCAAACTTAAGAATGAACATTAGAGGAGCCAGAGTGGTTATCATGGAGGACCACTGGTATGGACCTTCAGAAAGAGAAGGGGAATTCAGACATGCCCTTATTTAGAAAGCTACAGTGTCCCTAACACACTGTCTTGCTCTCTCTTGCTCTCTCCCTTCCTCTCTCTTTCTCTGTTGTGTCACCCTCCGCTGTGTCCTTCCCCTCCTCTCCTTCACTCTCTCACAAGCACCCTAGTCCAAAAAAGGCCTGAAGAACAGGGAAAT
>JBAJNP010004793.1:0-31791 GCA_036877545.1 Yasuhikotakia modesta | reverse complement strand
TTGTGCGCATTTACATCTGACCTTGACCGCACAGAAAGCATTCCTTGTCTTTGGGATTGTCAACCCTAACCTGCTAAATCTATCCGTTGTAATTATGGGAACATGTGCGTTAATATAAACTCCATAATGGGGATAATGGGCATTAAATGCGTGGTTTGCGTAATTCCAGAACCCCGGTGCGCAAAAACGCGCGGCCGTGTCACGCACCGGAGGCGTAGCAGCGGGTTATTTTGGTTAGCCATTCAAATGTGAGAGCTGTGAGTCAATCTCAGCACACCATCACTCCTCTGTTCAGTCTCCTGCGCTTCTCCTCAAAGGTAAGAGCCTGAGCAACAGCCTCACTTAGAAATCAAACATCCGATCCAGAGTCTTTTAACTTGGAGAGTAAAAGTGTCTTTTTTAACCTTTGCCAAATGATGGGCTGTTCACTTGACGATTGTTGTGTTTTGGGCACGAGAGCAGGATTAACTGCTGCTGATATATTGAGGTGAAATTCTAGGGCGTCTCTGTTTAAGCCTGAAAATTGTAAATGTAAGATGTGAGAGATGCACATCTGTTGTGCTGAGCAGATGCACACGTTCATAACAGACGCGCTGGTGTGCCAGTAAGGGTCCTTCACTGGTCTTAAGCGACTCAGTTACTTCCAGTTATTCATCCTCTTGACTGTTGTCTTATTATGAACAAATATTTTGAGATTGTTTTTGTCTTAATGTGACAATATTCCTGCCACACTAATAATAAACAACTCGGCACATCAGACCATCAGCTGTAGACAAAACTTTGTGTGAAAGTAAACAAACATTTTCAGACAACAAACAACTTTTTTACCAGATGTTAAAGAAAAGCCAATATCCCAAAAACCTTCATCCTGTTTCCTGCTTCTGAGGGGCTGATGTCACAGTTGTGGGACTCTTGAGTTTGTTTGTAGATCATGGAGCTCGTCTGCATTCACGCGTTTGTTCGTCCTCAGCGACTGGATAATGATAAAGTGTCACATCAGGTCAGAGACTCTTCTGTGCGGTTTGACCGAGACGTTTCTGCACCAAGATAAATCACCAGAGTTGTAACCAATGACTGTTGTGGTTGAATTGGATTTAAGTTGTTGTTTCAGATGAACGTTCAATATAAAATACATTATATAATTGTTTCATGAGAGGGCAAATGTGTGCTTGGACGCTGATGTACTTGTGTAAGCTAGAAATTACAATATGAATATATTAAGTTGTAAATAATATTTGATATTAATATAAAGTGAATTCGACTTTGGTTTCTTTTCACCAAAGTCATTCCTGTTGTGCTGAATCACACAGGAAACTCTGTGTTGTGTGTGACATTTATAACCAATATTCAGTGCCATCGGCCCACTTAGCCTGTATGTATCTGAGGTAACGTTCACCTACAGAACCAGGTCTGAACTTTCTGTACACCTGATTTCCTTTCATCCCTCCCCACATTTTACAGGATGAACCCCATTAACCTCTGCTTACAGTCCTCAGACGCGCCGTAGAGCCAATGAGACGAGCAAGGTCACTGTTTTCCCCGAGGGCTGAAATGTCACCACAGATCCCCGCAGGCTGCGGTCTTTAATGAACGTATCTCTGAAGGCTCTGGAGAAAATGTGCTGATGTGCACAGAGATGGTTTGTTATAGTGGTGGGAAAAAGGTCACGGTTCTTTTGTATTTGTGTGACTGATATTAAAGCGAAAACCAATGTCCGGTTACCCATAATGCCTCAGTGCATGTTTTGTCTGCTTCAGTGGACGTGTGATTCTCCGTATCAAAAGAGGCTGAGTTTTATTTAAAGCACTTGGATGTCCTTTATCTGAGAGCGACCCCTTGATGGTGGCGTCACTTTTAATCCATGACAGATGTTTGGCGTTTGACTGGTGATGTCTGATGTGTCACCTTCCTAAAGTGTTGAACAGTGACCACAATTATTCTGGCTTGTTTTCAGGTCACAGTGTTTTGGAAGCATGTCTGAGGGGTGAGTGTTGTCTTTGTTTAGATGTTGACCCTATCAATGTCACGCTCATTCAGGATGACTGATTTACACGAGCAGTGATGAATTATTGCCTGGCGAGCGGCTCACGTTTAATCATTCACTTAAGTGTTGAAATACCAGATACCTGCATTCAATGAGGGACTTCAGAAAGACTTCAACCAGTACACAATAACTCAGAACACCTTAACAACAGCATAGCAACGCAATAGACACCATACAGCCATTGATTAGCAACACCACAGCAACACCTGCCCGTTTTGTCATCACACTGATTCTTCAAAAGATGTTAAAAATATAGTTGAACTTTAATATCTGATGTTTGTTGTTTTGTCTGTTTGGTTGGTTGTCGTGCGATGGCGTCTCTACAGTCCGGTAAGCAAAATCTCACCATTCATCTTTAATGTCTGTTTTTATTAATTATTATGTTTCCATGATTATTTTCACAGTTAGGTCTGACATTTACCATATTCTCACAGCAGTGGACATGAGCCTCTGTAGTTTAAAATGTACCTGATCCAGCAGTAAATGTTTGTGTTGTGAACCAACTGTATGTTAACTCTGTACACTAGCTCTGGTCTGTGTGACTAAAGCCTCAGTTTGGAAAGTGAAGCAGTACTCGGGTCAGACAGATAATGCGTGTGTGGATTAAACCCACTGGCAGAATTGTTTCAACACGACTGCAGATTATAATAAACTCTCCTCTCTTTTCTTGCAGAGAAAGTCCAAGTCAAAATATTCAGCGACACGTCGTCTCCAGCTGAAGGTGTGTCAGGATTTAAGATGGGTCTCTCGTGTCCTGATGAGAGATGAGATTCAGTTTCATCCATGCATTTAATTTGTCTCTGTAGATTTAAAGCATAACTGACTTGCTTTAACCTGTTTTGCAGAACGTTCACGCAGAACCGCGTCTTATCACCTGCTATCGTGTTTAACCACTTGTTATTTCCACGAGTGTGTCGCCGTCCCCCATGTATTTAAATTAAATCAGCTTCTTTTCAACGCAAACACGTCTGTGTTTCGTGCAAATAAGGAAGGCTGAGAGATTTCTGCTCATTCACGCGTGTCGCTGCTGGTCGCCTGTTGCAGTTATTAACGCAGTCACTGCGGACAAATACAGCTGCTGCGATCGCAGTAATATACAGCCGGCAGATCGTGGTTCTGACTCGTTCTGTGTAAATTGTGATTTTTGGGTGGTTTGTTTGGCTGTTGTAGGATTTGCACAATTCCTTCAGTGAATCTGAGGCTGTCAGCGACTCGGTTTCTGAACAGATGATTTACTGTTTAATACAGTGACTCTCACTCTCTGAATGACCCTCAGACCAAACTGCTGAGAAAAGCAGAAAACCTGCTGGTGAAAGAGAAAGAGCAGAAACAGGTGGAGAGAGAAAACACCCTGAGAGAGAGAGCGCCGCCGCTCAAACTCTCCGGCCTCTCCGTGCAGGAACTGCAGGTGAAACGTCATCTTCATTGTGTGCTGCTCTATTGCAGCTGCATGGCTGGTGCATCTTTTAACATGTTATATTAGCATAAGCATTTGTGATGTTTGTGTGAAGGTCATTTATTGTATCTTTGCAGGATCTTTGTAAAGATTTGCACGAGAAAATCGATATTGTGGATGAGGCGCGATACGATCTCTCTATAAAAGTCGCCAGGAACGACGCAGAGGTATTTTCACGATGATTTAAGATGTTACAAATAATTTCAGTAATTCTGGAGCAAATATATTTTATGCAGACTTCATAAAGTTCCACAAAAACATGTTTGCATGTCAGATTTAAATGCATCAGAAATCCACAGCGTTTATTTACTGAAACTCATCATGTTTCTCCAGATCCTGTCGCTCACTCAGAAGGTTTATGAGCTGAAGGGAAAAATGAAGCGACCCAAACTGAAACGTGTGAAGAGATCGGCGGACGACAAGCTTGGAGCTCTTACAGACAACAGACTCATGAAAGCTGACTTCAAAGCCAACCTGAAAACAGTGAAGAAGGAGGAAGAGAAGGTAAAACTGTCTTAAAACAAGAGCACTCGACACGAGTCCGTCCGTCTTTCATCTCATTCGCTCTGATGTATGAAGAGGTGGATTATTTTAGAAATCTAGCGATGCCTTTGAAGACTCTGTGGTGATGAAACGTTGGTGTTTAAACAGCTCTGTCTGTCTGAGGCCTGTGTGATTTCACACAGCAGGTACTGTTCCCGGATCAACATGGTTTGTCCTGAAACAACCTTTCAATTGACCAGCCAGATTGTAGGATTAGGTTTAGGGCCCATGTCAGGTCCAGTTTAAGGCTGAGTTAGGTGGCTGTACTCTTGCTGTAAACCTGTTACTTACCTCTGACTGTAAGTTAAGAGTTGTGTTTTGGGCAGGTTTAGGTTAGGAAACCTTTCTTTTCAAGACCAACAAAGTTAAACCACATACAGGAAAACGTTCATGATCTGTGTTCTGTGTCACTGACCTGTTTTCTGTCGTTCCTCCTGCAGAAAGAGGAGGTCACAGACTGGAGGAAAAATGTGGAGGCGATGTCCGGGATGGAGGGACGAAAGAAACTGTTTGACGCTGGCCAGAATTGAAACTGTTCCATGTTTTTCTGACCTGAAAAGAGGTTTCAGAGATAAATAGGCATCTTTGTTTGTTTGCTTTTAAATCACCTTGCGTGTTGTCTGGTAAATGATGCATTTATTTTGCCAGCTGTGGCTTGCGTGAGATGTTTGTGATCGTCTGTGATTATAAACTCTGTCCGTAGAGAGGAAGCAGATAGCATAATATTTATATCATCTCAAATTAACTGTGTAAATATTTGCTTCATATTCTGTGTTGATTGAAACAAGGTTACTGTTTGCCCTGGGGTGAAAACTGTGCTTGTTTTATTACCTGTTTGTGGCTTACAAACAAAAAAGGCTTTAGTTTTTAATAAAATCATATTGAGTGAATTAGGAAGTTTGAATCCTTTATTAAAAGATCAAACATTTGATTAAAACTCGCTTTAATGTCCGCATGCTGTGAATATAGATACAAGCAGTTCTGCATTTTAACCTACAGGTGGCGCTGCGGTTATAACGATACGGACTATAGTGGCTGTACCGACCAGCTGTCAACAGCAGGGGGCGACAGAACAACACAGCGCCCTGTATGAACACAAACTCACATGTATAAGACATATACATCATATATGACCTCGTTTTGTGTTTTAAAGTCATGCAGTCAGGAGCAACACGAGGATGAGAAATTAAGGACAGACTTTATATACTTATAAAATAATGAAGTGTATGTTTAGTGTACAGCCCAGTAAATAAGGCCTGTTTCAGTAAAAACCATAGTTTGGTATTAACTCTGGGGTTGTGTAAAGGTGTTTACACAGCTGTTAACTGTGTGTGGATTTAGGGAAATGTTTGCATGTGTGATATTTGTATAATATTGTGATTTATAAACTGAGACTCATGTGGTTCTGTTGTGAAGCCGGTACTGTAAGTTCTGTGGTTCTGTAGGTGTTGTGACTCTCAGACCCTGATGTTCACTGATCTGCATCACAGAGCCATCAGAGGAGAGATATTATCATACTGACACCTGCAGAGTTTCTCCATGTTTCACTTCATGTTTGTGTAAAACTAATATTTACAGCCGCTCATATTCATGTCAGACGTTTATCTGCTCGTTTCCTGAAAGAGTTACAATAAACTGAAGTAAACATCTAAAACACTGAGCTAAATATGTTCCAGACTAAACCTTCAGATCAAGAGACTAAAAAAACTGCAGCTTCTACTTCACATCCAAATTATAGGCAAAGCTTTCAACATTTGACTCTTCATGGGAAACTTTTGAGGTGAAGCATCTGAAGAGAACTTTCCCTCAACAAAGACATTCATGTAAAAACAAAAAACCCTCATGTTTCAAACTGGTCAAGAGTTCAGTTTTTATATTGTTTTTTACATTCAAAACACACACAGGTCTGTAAGCATCACTTTTACAGTTTGCAGGTCTTTCTCATGTCTGTCTCATATCTTTCTCATGTCTGTCTCATATCTTTCTCATGTCTTTCTCATGTCTGTCTCATGTCTGTCTCATGTTTTTCTCATATCTTTCTCATGTCTGTCTCATGTCTGTCTCATGTTTTTCTCATATCTTTCTCATGTCTGTCTCATGTTTTTCTCATGTCTGCTGTTTTGGATGAAGATGATGGAGCAAGAGTGTGTGAGTCTCATATCCAAAACACTTCACTGGATCTATGCAAAAAAAAGTATGTAAAGTAACTTTAATAACAGGTTAACTTTAAAGAGTTTATTTAAATGTTACACCCGAAGCGTGTTTCAGGGATCAGACTGTGGGAACCCGAGCGCTGTTCGGTGATGCCCGGGGTCCGAGCAGCGCGTCAGACGCGTGCGTCGCTTTTAAAGGCGGAGCTCCGCAAATTCAGAGTCCTGTTACTGAAAACTGCAGATCTGGGAGTAAAAGAGAAGCAAGAGTTCAATCTGTCACTTTCTCGTCGCAGATCTGAAGGACGCGCAGTTTTTGCGTTATTGCGCAGGTAAGTTTGCGCGTCAGATGTTTGGAGGCGCGTTTGGAAACTTTGCGCACTTTTAAAACTTTCCGCGTTTGGCGTCTGTGTTTATGTGGCTTAAGTTGCGTTTTGTTGTGTTTCATTTATGTGGTTTATATTTATCGCTCTTTAGATGTTTGACGTGGCAGGAGATCGTAAATAAATCCCATCAGAGGAAAGTTTGGCGAGTTATAAACAAACACGATATTTATTGTTTTGTGATATCGGTGAATTGTTGTCTGTCTGTCTGTTTCTCTCACAACCTTGTGCAGAAATCTTTATAATATTTAAGATCAGGCTGGATTTAGTTTCTTCTGAATAAGTCAGACTGTTAGAAACGCATCTGATGGCTTGATTTTGGTTTGTGTGTTAAAGCTTTTTAATATTTTAATCCTAGAAAATCGTCACATTAAGATCAGTGGTGTCATCCAAACTGGATTTATGTGCTCTGGCAGTTTGTGTTTCAACCCTGTCTTCTCAAAATATCTGTGGTGCAGTCAGTGGTTATGATCCTCATACTGTCATTATTCCTGTTGTGGGATGCAGGAATGAGAGCAGCGCTTCAGGAAACGTCTCAGATGAGAATTGTGGGTGATTTTTGTGCTCCAAGTCTCTATGATGGACTTTAATTGTCGCTGTTTAGTTTTGGGCAGCAAAACCATTAAAGCTCAGTAGTTCTCAAACTATTAACTTAATTTTATGGGCCTCTTTACTAACTGCGCAGGTCAGGCGGTTCCCGGCTGCAGAGCAGAACCGTGTGTTTGGATCTAACCAGTTTTATTGCTCTGACCTTCAGCTGTGCAGCAGTTTGAGAAAAGAGCTGAAAGTTGGATGTGATGAGCTGTCAGGTGTCTGTACGGACCCGAGCGAGACGGGCCAGTACTTGACCATGAAACTGGATCTGATACCAGTTTGTGTTTGAAAAATATGTCAGGAATGTCTATGACTTATAATGAACGGATTGAACACAGCCACTGGTTATTGGAACAGATTCTGGAAGCAGTTTTGCCCCTTTTTCTGGTTTTGCCCCCTTTGTGTTTGTCAGGGTAAGATGTTCTGTAGGGTTTGGGGGTAAATCTGTGATAAGGCCGTGGAAAGCACCTGGTCTGGGTGGTGCTGTCCTGTATTTGTGCCCAGACTGTGGAATGAGATTGAGAGATTAAACTAACAGGTCTTGTTTTAAGTTGGACATTTAGACACTTTTGATGTCCTTGTGATAGTTTATCTAGTTTGGTCTACAGTACAACATTCTCAGCCGTGTTGAGTCAAGGATATGACATTTACCAAAGGAAAACATGTAATTACATCACATTGAGCTGACAGTTTGTGATGGTTTGTGATGAAGTTTGTCTTTTGAAGGTTTCCTTTTAATGTTCAAAACAGCTTTCTGTGCACAAATATCTATTATATGTGAAATTATTAAAGCTATTATCCACAAAACATCCCCAGATGTCTTTGGAACAGAAAGAGTTTTATGCACAGCAACAAACAAAACAATGCCTACAATTTCTATTTTTATTTCTGTTTGTTTTTTGAACCATTTTGTGTAGCAGAACCAGTTTATTTTAGACGACTGTTGCGAAATGTTTAATTAGCTTTTTGTTAGCGTGACCGACACGCAGCAGAACCTCCGCAGATGAAACTCCTCCTCTTCATCTACTCAGCGTTTTCTCAACCTGATAGCCTGTAATTTTCAGACCCTGAGTCCAGACGCCACAGTTGTGTAACACAGCGACGACAGTTTCTGAGAGTTTTCAGAAGCCGTGGAGTTTGAAACCAGCGGTGACGAGCGAGAAACCGGGGCATTCCTCCATTGTGAAGTCAGAGCCATCTGAAACTTTAGCTTGTGTTTATTTAGGTGCCTGCAAAAAAGCAATAAGCACCCCTGATGGTTTGTTAGTAATATATAAATGTGAAATTCCCCCTGCTTTTCTGCTGTTTTTTTCAACGATTTGGATTTGTGGTGTGTTTGTTTGTTGTTCTTTAAGGAGAGCACAGGTTTAGATGGAGACGTCTGATGCTGAAATCTGTCCAGAGTCTGTTGAAATGCATTAGTTTGATTTGCAGAAATTTGATTTGCAAATTTTTGGCAGGTAGAAATATTGTGTGAGCACAATTAATATTCATGAGCAAAGTTGATCTAATTCATCCCTGGACTTTTCCTGTTATCCGAACTCCGCTGCCCAAACCCTTATGTCACTTTCCAAGTACATAATATCTAGTTTTTAAAATGACCACAGAAGAAACATGTAACGAAAATGGGTTTTTTTCAGCCGTGGGCTGATTTTCAGCTGCATAAACAGGCACAGGAAATGTCTGAGTCCATTTTCCCTGTCCTCTGCGACTGACGGCCCATAATTCCATTCTCCACCCCCCCACCTCACCCGGCTCCGGCCCTGAGCTAAACAAACAAAACTAATCAAGAGATGTCCTGCACGTTTCATCAGAAAGTGCTGCGAGAGGAAAATGAAGATTTAGGGACATATTTGGGATAAGCTGTGATGCAGAGCTGAAAAAATGCATGAAAATTGACGTTGACTCATGAACATGAGGTCATGCTGACATGTTTGTGTGCCAACCCTCCCATAAAGGTGTAGAGCGAGGGCCAGCGAGCGCCGATGAGGTAACAAACCCTTTCCTCAAACAGACGCAACCCCGCTGACCTCCTGACCTCAGAAAACATGCCTGCTCTCCTCAGTGCCGCTCGCTCGGCTCTCGAGCCTTACATGGTCACATCCACAGCAGCTATCGTACATGAGTCCAAACCCAGCCAAACCGGGTCAGAGATTCATCCAGTCAGATCTGATGATGTGGCCTTTAGCAGGGTGATGTTGAAGGGTGTTGGATAACAGAAGATCCACACGGCTGCCAGAGAAACTCGCTGAGGGTTGAACCGGCCCAAAAAGAAACCCAAGCAAAAAGTCCCTCAAATACCCCTGTGGTACAGCGTCTGGATGTAGCGCTAGCCATCGCTAGTTTTGTTTGTGTGTCTGTTTATTCTTTAATAGATCTCAGCTTTTGTGTGTCTGGTAATGTTAGTGGCTGTAATTGTTTTGAAGTGCCTTTATAGACTGAACTGTTTTCTTCTAATCAGAAGCATATTAACGTGCTAGCATGCTAACCTCAGAGGGATGGTCAGGAATGCGCGGCTGGGCTCACGCACCCTCTCCTCCGCTTGCATCAGTCAGAAAGAGCCAATTACAGCTGATTAAACCGCAGATGAAAGCGTGTCTGTCGTTCAGAAATCTCTTCTCCTGCTGCATTCGCTTGTGCATTAAAGAAAAGTTGTCCTGACATCTTTACATGTCTAGAACCGCACGTAACTCGCGGTGTAGGTCCGGTTCGGCCCGAGCTGTAAGCTGAGAGGCACTGCAGCATTAGTCAGTTTTTCATCAGCTTGTGTTGTACTGAAGTTGACAGCTGGCAGGAGATCTGTGTGAGAAACACCTTGTAATGCTGAGAGCGTTTAATCAGCAGAGCTCTGCCGAAAGAGAAACTGGCATTGAAAAAACTCTTACCTCATAAGAAATGCATTATTAATGGTTTCTCATTACATGCACTCATTCTGTTAATAAACATCTCAGGTCTGGTTTTCCTAAAGCAAGTTTTACTGCGATTCAGCTGCAGTCCAAGCCAGAGGAGGGAGACAGTCCGTACTTCTAAACAAAAGCGTTGAAATAAATCAGGTTACAAGGATTTTAGCTTGTGTGTTTGCAGTTAGGGTGTTGGTTATGTCAGCTGTATACAGTGAGTTTTGTAACAGAGCTAGTGTTTTAAAACCCACATGAATGTCTCACTTGGCGACGTGGAGACCAGAACAATAGCAAACAGGCCGGCGTTTATTCCCCATCATGACGTGTAAACAAAGCGAAGGCTGCAAATTGATAGTGAGTCGGACGCAATTACAGACTCATTATTGTTAATGACTGACACAAAGAATTCAAACATGTTTTAAAAGTGGCACACACAGCTGTGTGTGTGTGTGTGTGTGTGTGTGTGTGTGTGTGTGTGTGTGTGTGTGTGTGTGTGTGTGTGTGTGTGTGTGTGTGTGTGTACACGTATTGGGTGGGTTATGTTAGACCTCATTAAGGTTGGTTTTAATGAACATGGCCTCAGTAACTAGAACAATGGACACTTGTTAAAAAAGTCTGCCAGTCTGGTGTCTGTGTGTGCATGAGTGTGTGTGTGTGTCAGTGCCACTCAAGTCCATGACAGGCATCTACAAGACCCCCGGGGTAATAACAGGGGCTTCATTAGTTCAGGTTGGAGTTAATGAAGAAGTTACAGATGCCAGAAACACAATAAAGAGTCTTAAAGGATCTTTGTTTGTGTTGTTTGTGTGTGTAGTGTGATAGGTGTGTGTGTGTGTGTGTGTGTAGTGTGATAGGTGTGTGTGTGTGGTGTGATAGGTGTGTGTGTGTGGTGTGATAGGTGTGTGTGTGTGTATGTGTGTGTGGCAGGTGTGTAAAATCATGCAAAGTGGCAGTAATACAAACATGAGCAACATGCTGCAGTGACTCCAGTTACACTGGGTTAGTTGGGATAATCTCATTACCAGTTAAGCCATTAGTTATTAGGGGCCACAACCGGCAACTTGAAACCAGCCCGTAACTCCAATATTCAATTATTTACAATTTCACGGTTGCCTGAGATTTGTGTTTTTCTTATAAATGTAAAGATCATGCAGCAAAAGTCTTATGTCAGACTCTTAGGTAATGATTTATGGGGCTTTAAAAGGTCTTAACGCTGTTGCCGAGAGGAGGGGCAACATCGAGTCGAGACGCATGATGCAGAGCCCATTACACTTAAACTGTGGCAATATTTCTCTCCACTGAAATAGAGGAATTTATCGCAAAACTCACAAAGTCGTCCGGCGGCGACTAAATGCATGTGACTGCGGGTTTGTTTGAGAGAAAAAAGAGACCCGCAAATTTCAACAGACGCTTCCCTGCCCTGCGACGTGGATTGACGGGTCACATGGAAATGTGCAGCAGGGGCGTTAGGCCGACGTGTGTGAAAACCTGCGTCTACAGATTTACACTTCAGGCCGCTGTCTTGTCCGCGGGGCCACACAGAGCTCAGCTCCTAAAAGACGCTGGCCAGGAGCCATGCTAATAATAACAGCCTGCAGAAATATGTACTGAAGAGGGAAGATCTAGTAGCATAGCTGAGGGGCGCGGGAAAGGGTTCGCGGCGCACACAGGAATGTGTGATCTAGGGAGAAGTCGCACAGAACAGTGAGACATGAGAACAGGAACGCAAACGTTTCTGTGCATATCGGACACAGTCTGTGCATGCACAACAATCGTGCAAATTGTGATGGAAATTTCATGCATTTCTGTTGCAAAATATGCAAGAACGTTGTATGTACCACTGTGATTGTGATTGTGTGGCTCAGGTCAAGTTTAAGCATTTAAAAATGCTTAAATTTATTACTACCTGAAAAAACAACACAGTTTTACAGTTTAATCATCTAATTTGCATAAACACTTTAAAGTGACTGTTGCCCCTTGAGTCCTGCCACAGGTGACCAATAATCTGTGTCTGTGTACTAGTGTAGAGTAAGTTTTGCTGTTCTGTGTACATTACAGGTGATCGCAGGGCATGCGCAGTGCTGCATGCATGCGTGTGAAATGGCAGGAAAAGAGGCTTTTGTCTCTCTGTCATCAAAGGAGTTGTGCTGCACTTATCCTCACCTTCACTGATTGCACTGAGCTAAGCGCATTTGTCTCTCTGGAGGCTTTTAGCCTCTCTTGCTTTGTGTTAGCGATGACGCAGGTTCTGTGCATCCATTTGTTAAACTGTCAGAGCTTGTGTTCTGCCTGTTTGCTCACAAAATGCATTTCTGTCTTCAGAACCGTCAAACGGTGCGTCCACCTCCGCTGCTGGTGAGGTCATCCGGTCCTGTCCATAATCTTATTTCTGCTGTCTCTCCTGAGGAATGTAACGGCCTTCATTTTTCATACATCCGTTAGTACCTTAAAATCTCAGGAGAAGCACATTATATTGTCAACTTCTGAGCAATGAAACTGCCGCAGTGATGAAGAGGATACGTTTTTAGCAGGGAAGGAAAAATGTCACCAGCTGCGGCGATAACTCCTCGGGGAGCGAGTGTTTCTCTCAGTCCCAAGACTTATGAGGCAAAAACAAACATCATGACAGAAGCTGGTTTTGAGGGCGCTGGGGTGAGGGGAACATACAGGCTGTTGTGGTGTTTTGGCTTGTACTGCAACCATGTAAGACATGATGGGAAGATTTCTCCCATGTAGATGCTGAACTGTGTCTTAAATCACGCTGGCGGTTAGATTTTTTTTCTCTGTCGTGTTACGGTTGTCATTGCTGAGGCTCGTGAGTTGTGTTTTTACAAGACTTAGTTTTATGAGAAATGCATTAATGTCCCATTAAACGCTACAGCTAACATAAGGAAGATTCACACGGTGCGCTGGCTTATGTTAATGGTGAAATGAAAATTCAAGTAGTTGGGCCACTGTCATGGGCCAGATCACATCACATATCATATCACATGTCATTTATGTAATAGATATTCATCACAGCCTGATGTTTTCATAACCTTTCAGTGATTCTGATGCTCTGAATAAAAACAAACTTTTAAATTGTTTCATATGTTTAATTTTGCATAATCATAAACAAACAATGCACTAATGTTTTGTATTAAACTCCAAAACTTGCATGCAAATCACTGGCAGGTTTCTGAGCAGGCGTGTGATTTAAATGAGTTTTTAAAAAACAGTTATTATCAGGATACTAAACAAGTTTTGCTTCTTATCTGTTTCTAATGCACATTCGCCACATCATCAAAGCTCGCTGCCGTACGTTCAACTTCAGAGATTCAGCGCATTTTCGGTCGCAGCTTTCTGCATGGCTAAATGCAGGATATTTGGATAAGAATCTTTTTCCACTCTGGTCTCTCACAGTTATGTAAGTTGAGGCATAGCTCAAAGCTAAAACCACTCGCTCTTGGACAAAAATGCTGGGAGGGAAAAGATCTTCTTTCTTTTGTGCCGCATTTTTTTGTGCAGCACAGAGGAGCGTTTGAGTGCGGTTTGGGACAGGCTTGGCTCGGGATAGCGTGTCGTTTCTGTGAGTGTTTTAGCATGATGCCGTCCAGACGTCACGTATCGCATCGTTGGCTCTGTGGAGTGCAGATAGAAGCACGCTTCACGCGCCGCATGCGGTCGTGTGTTTGAATGCGGGGCTCTATCTCTCCTCTCAGCACGTTAGAGAAAGCCTCGCATTTTTCTTTTTTTGCGTCTGTGTGTTGCTTACGGGAAAGAGCTTTTTTCTTACCATATTTGGTCATGTGGATTCACGCCAATAGGCAGCAGACGTTTGATGCTGTACAAGAATCTCCGTTTGGCCTTTTTTCCTCGTTTGTAACTGTGAGGCTTTTGCATGCAGACACTGATAGCTGTGTGATCTCTCAGCGTCATTTAAATCAGTTTCAACATGCAGAGCATGAAAGTGTTTCAGGAGCAAAGCTGCTCTCCTGCAGTAATAAATAATTCTGGGTGTAATGAGTTAATGAAAATTACCCATTCAAAGACGGAAACTAAAATGTTTTTCCAACAGGCTAAACCCCAAAATTTTTCTTTGTTTCTTTGTGCAGGAAAGTGAAAGTTTAGTTCTAATGAGTCTGAATGACAAACTGTAAGTAAAACAAATACAGAAATGTTAAAATGTTGTACACTTTTCGTTTTTGATCTGTTATGCAGATATATCAGAACCTGCAGTTGCACAGCATTCTGGGTAATGGAGTTTTCTTTAAGGGATATTTGGTGTTTAGGACTAGCAGATTGAGTGTGATTCACAGGACATGCAGACATGTCTGGGAATGTGATCCATTGTCTGGGAATGCTGGAATCTCCTTTTCCAACACCAAGTGGAAATTCAGTGGTCGAGGTCTGTTTTTGCAGTTGCGTGACCCTCATTCTTATATTTTAGAAACCTGTTTGTCTAAAAATGGTACAACGTTCAATCAGTTTGTCATTGTGAGGAAGTTAACGCAGATGGACCAATCAGAATGCAGTATTCAGAGCGTGTAATAAAACATGAGCGATCGGGGCTGTATCTGCAGGTGAAATGTGATGTACATTTAAAAGCAGGAGAGATTAATGCTTTGAGTTAGTTTCCCTGAATTCATATTTATGTATCAAAACTTTATGATTTAATAAAAGTCTGATTTATTTTTTGAGAAGATAAATGTTCAGTGTTTACACTAAAACTCTTCATGTATCTGAGTTTAACTGCAGAACATCATGATCTATCAACCACATCTTCTTCATCTTCTCCTCCATTCTGTCTCTTCTCCTTTCTTCTCTTCTTCCTTCTGTTGTGGCCTCGTCTCTCCTCCTCAGATATCTGCAGATCCTCTGTGGCAGCGACGCCCATGCTGCTGTTTCTGCCCAGATCTTCTCTGAATTTATAGCATCACATCCTGCTGTTTTTTTCTCTCGGTCCTCTCTTTCACTCTCTCTTTCACTCTTTTTCTTTCTCTCTCTCTTTCACTCTTTTCTTCTGCTGTAAGATCTCTGAGCCGTGCTGATGCACTGAAGGGTCAATGATGAGCTTTCAGTTTAATTTTGCCCTAAATTGATTCTTTAACTTGTAATTTGTAACTTAAAATTAGTTTGATTTTGGCTGCACTTTTTCTAAATAGCATAATATTGTTTGATTATGATTATTTTAAGCATTTTTATATTAATGTTTATTATTAATATATATGTATAATTTAATGTTTTTGGTTTGGGGGTCTTTGCTGGGGTAGTTTTTCCCTCACTGATGGGGCAGATGGGGTAAATGATGGGGTAAATAAGACCAGAAGTTGTGTGAAGCTCTGGAGCCCAGCAGCTCTTTTACTGCTCAGCACATAAACACAGCTGTGTGTTAATGGGGGCTGTTGGCCTGTCGCACACGGTTGTTATATGTACATGGACCAGACCTGATGCTGGAATCCTGCCATCTCTGTCCCCACACTGTCCTGAGATCAGCGCTCGTGTGCCGCCCAATCAATCAACTGGCTTTATGGGACGTTTCAGGCTGGTCTCCAGTCAGTTTTATTGGTGCTCTCAATTTCCTGCGTGTCACAACCGGCACACACACACACTGTAAGTTTGTGAGGAGACTGAAGGCTTCAGGTCTGTGATACAGACAGACTCTCTGATCTCTTTATTTCCTGCAGTTTGTGAACATCAAGGGCATTTCGCTGTCGTTCAGTGACTGACAGGCGATGGGAGTTTTTTTGGACCGGTTCAGATGTATGTTCTAAAACTTTTAGCTGTAGGTTCTGGTTAGCAGATGGTTAGTGGCTGGTAATAGTTATTGGTTAGTGTGTTGAGGTTTCTGACACCAACTGTGCTCATACAGAGTTAAAACTTATAAGCTTTCTCCTGTTGTAGTTTGATGTACAGACACAGTTGTAATAAAGTTGGTTGACTTCCTGGTCAGTGTAAACACTGAATGTAATTTTGTCACCCACACGGTTTTACCACAGCGAGAACCACCAACAAAACTGTAAAAATATGTCTGCAGTTATTTTTGCAGAAACGCTTCCTCTCGTTCTCTTAGAAAAGCAGACAGCTGGCTGTTCATCTGTGAAACCTGCTTGTTTGTTTATGTTGGCTGCAGATCTTTCATTATGACCCCGATATGAACTAACACTGAAGTCAATACAGACGCAGGCCGTGACAATCTGAGTCTCACACGCATTTAATGCGCCTTTCCTGCAGGAAAAATGATTTAACATTTAAATACACAATGCGTTACAGCAAAATGCTTTCTAATGTAACACGCCTTTTGGCCAGACAGTACGGTCGGATGTTAAGGACCTGTATTGACAGACACACAAACAAGTGAGATGGTTTATGTTGGCAACGTTCTGCTCCCTTCCTGTGCCGTAAATTCAGTCTCTCAGGTTGTCCAGGGAGACTGAGGTCCAAAAGAAAAGCGTGTGGCACTCGATCCAAACATTGAGTTGTTTAATCCTTTGGCGTGAGGCTGTGGATCACATCAGCCGTGGCTCTAAGCGCCTCAGCGTTTATCTTGAGGAACAATGAGTGTCTGAATGATGAGTGACTGTAAAGACTGTGTGGACATTAATGAGTTTGTAATTATTGTTTTTTTTACTCCACAGTAGCTTTAAAGAGTTGTTTGTGTCCAAATTTATCCTGTTACTCTGCCCAATTCATCAGTGCAAGTAAAAATATGTTTGTCTTTTAGTCTTCCTCAGGGGATAAAATACAAAAATTAATTATGGTTATGCTGAGAATTATGACGGCTTGTGAACGGTTTGTTTAACTTTATTGTGGTTACCTCAGGAACAGCGATGGATCTCACACAGGCTGTGTAAGACCACCTTCCTGCAGGTCGTGTCTGAGATGAGCACTGATGAAGGGTTCAGCAACACACTTACCATGAACATAGTAATTTACCCGCCGAATGTGTTATTATAGCTGCTGTACAGACAGGAGGCGTCGTCCGGCCCGCTGGGGGCTCAGAAAGAAAACTAGCCCCCCGTTATAAAACATTCTGGAGAGAAAATACGGAGAAGTTTGATTGGAAAGTCTTTATCCTGTTTCTCATGCTGTACATTAGCGGTAGCTTCTCACGGGTGGTCCGTCAGAGGAGGAGACGAATCCATCGCTACGTTTATTCTCAGAGGACACAGTCGTATTGTTTGAGATGTTTTATCACACACCTCTGATACACACCGTAACCTCATTCTCACTCTTATGTTTGAAGAGTTCACACACACTCTTTCATTCAGTCCTGAAAACGGTCTAAAGTGTTAGTTTTGGGTTTTCAGGTTTTCTCTGTGATATGTGGTGTGTTTGAGTCTGAATGGAGCCGTGTTGAGGTTTATGGAGCTGAGTCAGTGATATTTGCTCCTGTAAACACCAGATACAGCTGCAGATAAAGCAGATTCCTGCGGCCTGTGAGTGCTGCTTGATAAGGAAGATCGGCTTGATCTCTCTCTTTTCTTTCTTTTCTCTCTCTCTCACATTCCTTGTTACACTCCCCCATGTTGTTTTTGTTTTGTCCAGTTTCTCTGCTGCTCTCTCTCTCTCTCTCAGTGGATCAGTCACTGTGGTGTCAGTGTAGTGTCTGTTTTTAACAGGACAGCTGGACTATAGTGAGTTTAGACTAGCTTCTTCAACACTGCTGTCAGTTTGCATTGTCCAAACAGATCGAGAGAGAGAGAGAGAGAGAGAGAGAGAGAGAGGAATGAGGGGCGGAGCTTGAGACATAATGGTAGGGAGAGAAACAGGAAAAGAGGAAGAAAAAACTGGGAAAGAAAGAGGCCGGATTTGGTCTTTTCTAGCTACAGCTGCAGAGAGAGAGAGAGACTGAAATAGTTTTTGTTCTGGGAATCAAAACACGGTTATTATTCAGAACCGGTTCTGCTTTTTAAAAAGCGCTGGAACCAAATTATTTTCATCATTTTTGGTTTCGGAGCCCGAAATGAGTGATGACATCATATTTCATTTCTTTTGCAAATGAAAGTGAGGCTGTGAGGCGTTGATGTACCGGCCGTTAATAATGTCAGTGTTACTTCAGCTTAACTCTGTGATGGACTGTTTCAGAAGTTCATCAGTAAGCATGAGGAACAACGTTTAAATGGGTCACCTGAGAACCCTCTAACGGGTCGAGATTAACAACAGCTCTGTATCTCCTGGGTGGGCTGTGTTCCTCAGCCCTGGATCCTGCAGTATATTTAGTGAGACTGTTTCTGCTTGACTGACTGAACATCATGTTAATATCCCCCCCCCCCTCTGTCTCTCTCTCTCCAACAATTTCCATTTTAAGTGGTATTATAAAAACAAACTTCTGATGTGTTTGATGTTGGACGGAGAAAAGAATGGCTGAAAATGTCTTGCACATGGGAATGCGTGATTTTTTTTTTTTGTGTAAAGGTTAATCAAACACACACAGCTGCTGTGAATCCAGCAGACACACACAGAGCTGTGTTGAGTAATGTTGAGTAATGTTCTGTAATGTTCAGTGGTGTTCAGTGTGTGTGTGTTGTGTTTTTCAGGCTCACACTCTCAGGACTGAAGCATGGATGATAATTTCGAGTTACGCAGAGAGCTCAGGAGACAGAAGAGAGAGGAGATGCGTTTGGAAGCGGAGAGGTAACACGAGCGATCCACACACTCCTGTTTAAACTCACTAACACTTTACATTATGTTTAAGTTTTTTTGGCAGGAACTGAGGCAGCCGCTGTATAAATACAGTTTTGTAGACTTACGCTGGAGCTTTTAACAGCTTTTGATGTCTGTGTGATGATGGAATTCAGTGTTACAGCAGAAAACCCGTGTGAACGTGACAAATGTTAAACACACACGTTCGCGAGGCTTTTGACCATTTTAGGAAATGTGACACTCCCATAAACATTCAAAAACTGACCCAAATAGTGAGTCCGCATCAGAGCACAGATTTCCTCTGAGCATGCTGCGCTTGCTAACAGCTGCTTCATGAAGATTTATGCCCCTGTCAAAAGGGATTATGGGTAATTACATACGAACATGCTAATATAGCTCATTAGAAAAATAGTTTACCCAGTAATGTCTTGCTGGTTTACGCTGGTTTAGCTGGTGCTCCAGCCTGGTCTGTTTGCCAAACTCACTGTTAATATCTTTAGGAGAACGTCTAGACAACATTCTGAGAATATTTTCTGCTGGGAAGCCGTTCTGAAATCCTGGTTAGGCTGGGAGATCAACTAACCCCCGGGCTGGTTTAAATGGTTTTACTTGTAGCTGGGTTAGCTAGATATAAATCCTCACTCCAGCAGTTAGTCTGTTATCTCTGGCCTGGAGATTTGACCACAGTTGTGAAGTACACTGTGTGCGTTCCGAGTGTCGGTTTCCTGTCTGCCACAACCTTCCTGTTTCCTCCGAACATTACCGTGAAACAGAAACGCTTTCTCATCATTTGTTGAAGATATATGGGATATTGTCACTTAATCGTAGGGCGGGAGCTGGGAGCTAGTGATGCAAAGATTAGAGCCCATTATATTTTACAGCACAGCTTAAAACAAATGCTTTTTTTGGCTATATGTTATAAACCTCTGAAAGGGTGGAACTGTGTTTCTCATGCCAGGTATTGCATTCGCCAGAAACCTGCGAATGTAACAAGAGGTTATAAATGCGCCGGGTTGCATTTCATTTCATTTTGACTTTGGCTGCTCCTCTTTTGTTATTGATAATAGATTGAATGGTGCTATTAAACCGCTTTCGTTAGCCAAAGATGCTGCAGACGCAGACACGCGCTTCAAATGCGAACGATAAGCGCAGACGTCCTGCCAAATAGCTGTACATTAGAAGTGTTAACTTGCAAATATTTGAGGAGCAGAAAAAGAACAGAGAGTCTGACACACTCGGCTTGGCATCCGAGATCAGTTGCGTTTCCATCGGGCGATGATGGCTTGATGAATGCCAGTTCTTTCCTCAGGAAGACGTGCCAACATTTCACTGGGTGAAAATGACAGGAATAAAACAGAAAGAGGAGAGGAAGCGATACGAGCATGTGGTCGTTCACTGCGTTACTGTAACCTGCACAGAGTGATGATGAAGTGTGAACGTTTTATCTGCTGTACTTAATCTCAGGTCACACACTCATGGACCGCCTGTTTCTCAACACCACAAGCTCAAATGTGATTGAGAATAATTGTAACAAGCAGCCAATGTTTTACAGTTTTTTATCAGCGGGAGCGCAAATGTCTTTTTGCTGAATTTGTTGAATTTTTAATAGTTTTTTTCAGATCCATTTGCTGTAAATCTAGTGAAACAGCTGGATGGCAGGTCAAAGAGTTTGTCTTTTTTAAGCACCACACAGTCCTGTGTGACTGCAGTGGCCTTTCTCAAGTGTTCAGTGTGTTCCAGTACAAATGGCTCAGAAGAAAAGCTTCTGCATCAAGCTGCCCGCGTGTAGGTTTCTCCAGAGCGGCAGCCATCTTAGCGCCACACGCCTGTGCTGCTCCCATGAGAGGCCAGTAGATCTCAGGAGAAAACACCCACCCTCGTCTGGTCAAAGATATGAGTGTTAAAGAGACTTTGTTTCTCAAAGTTTGTGTAGAACTAATTTAAGAACATCTCAGATGTTTCTCCTAAAAGTCCTTAGAAGAAATAAAACTTAGAAGCAGAGTATCGGTTTGCTCTCTGGGTGAATTGACAAAACGCTGAATAAGATCTTGTGTGACGTTCTTTCATTGAGATCTGTGGAGTGTGGGACCAGCAGATATTTTAAGAAGAAGAGAGTGGACTGAGCGTGGGAATAACTTATTTGGCAGAATGTCTCGTCCTTATTACTCTGGTGGAGTGTCTAAGATTTCTCTCTAGAGTTTCTGCCCTGTGCACAATGTTTTTAGTGACATTTTTGAGATGTTTGGACCAGAAGAAAAACTGGGGACCGCCTGGATATGTCAGGAATCTGCTCTGCATTTTGTCGTTGGTGTTATTATGAGAGTAAATTAGCTGTAACATTAACCACATATCGGTGTAATTTCCCACACTGAAGCTGGGTTTTATTTATAGAGTTTATGAATGTAATAAAACGTGTTTCTCGCTGTGAAGCGTTCACCACACACGCTCCAGTTAATGTTACGCTTCGCTGCAAGATTTTCTCCATATGAAGAACATGTTGAGATCTGGATTTAAAGTCCGGAATGGCTGCAGGTAAGAAAAACATGGCAGGAAGTTGAAGGCAGTAACATCAATGCCCTCAAAACATCCTTAAAACCAGAGGATACTCAACATCTAATGATGTTTTTTTACTGAAAATTTCACAAGATCTTCTGTTGTTCCTGAACTTCAGAAGCTCCAACGAGAAGAATAAAATGAACGTCATGCAATCCCAAAATCGCTTTCCTGATGTTCCTGATCTGTTCCACCTGTTCTCAAGAGTTCAGGGAGGGTCTGTGATTTTGTCACAATGTGATGCAGGTTTTCAGAGAGGCTGTGCAGGAAGTGAGGGCCGGTGGAGACGTATTCTCTCATGTGAGGAGGGTGTGTACGCTCTCAAGAGTAAATAATGTTTTACAAATGAAAACTAGTCAGAAAACTGAAATTATAGCTGCTTTTGGAGCATTTGATCAAAGTGGACCGCAAAGAAAAAAAAGAGTTGAATTAGTTTTTGTGTAAGGATTAAAGACAAGAAAATTAGAGACGTACCAGAACTTATATCAGAATCAGCGGCGGTTCATGATCTGTGCATGAAATCACTTTCCCCAGAGCATTAGTGGGCGTTAGCTGAACACATTCTGAACACAAAACATGTCTGTCTGCTTTATTCTCACATCACACCTACAGCTGCATGTTTGCTTGTCCGTATTTCAAAAGATATTAGACCGTTTTTGCACCATTCAGTTATTTTGAAGTGTGACATTATTTTTAAATATATTTCTCCTCTCAGTTACTGTAGTCACAAACTGCCTAATCATTTACTAACACATTATCATTCATTAGTGAGGGACTTTAACTTCTACAGATGTTAGAGTTTGATGAACTTCATCAGGAGACGCTGTAGAGAGATTCAGATCAGAAAACTTTAGATTACAAACATCTCCTGACTGTCATGTAGGCTGTATGTCAGAGGCCTTTCATCATCTCTCTCTCACACACACATACACACACACAGCTGACAGGCAGTGAAAGTTCCTCTCCAACAGCAGCTGTGACAATGAAAAACATCCTGTCTGCCAAAATGACATGAGCCTGGAGTCCCACTATCTCATCTAACTGTGTGTGTGTGTGTGTGTGTGTAGGATGGCATTTCGCAGGAGTGAGGAGGATGAGGAGGAGGCGGCTCGTGAGCGCAGACGAAGGGCACGACAGGAGAGACTGCGCAGTAAAGAGAGCGAGGAGGTGCCGTACCAACCTGAGAGCTCAGAGCTGAACAACAGCCACAGGTGAACCACACACACATACACACACATATACAAATACACACACACTCTCACACACACACACGAAGAATGACAGTATTGGTGTGACCTTCTGCATCCAAGCTAATTGTGAAAAACCTGATTTGTGTGTGTGAGACTTTGTAAATACAGGTGTAATTGAACCCTCTGAATTTTTCATAACACTTTTAATAATGCATGACACACACACACACACACATAAGTAACAGCATCTTCCTCTGGTGGGCGGCGCTGATGAATAACTTCCTGTGTGGGGTTATTACTGCGAAAGCATCGCCTTCCTCTGACATTCACAGACACTGAAGCTTTGTGCTCTGAACGGACACAGACAGGAGCAGATTTGTTCCTGATGTGTGAGCAGACACGGCTCCATCCATTGTCAGATGAGCTGATGTAGAGCAAACGTTTGCCAGGCTGTGCCGTCAGACTACATTAACCTACAGTGTCAGGATGCCCAATGTCCTAGTGCCTGCTGGTTCTCACTGTGCAACAGATGATTGTCTCATGTGGAACCTAATGGCTTCAACCCAGATCTTTGTCCACTAGGCTGCCTAAAACTGTGATGTTGGTGGGTTTTTTTTTAGCATATATCAGACGTTTTTCTCAGGTCCACTGCAGAGTTTTAATAAAACACACCAGAAAGCTGATCAAGATCTTTGGAGATGTTTCTCCAACACTGACATCTTCCTCCAGATCTAATTCTGCTCTTTCTGTTTCTCTCCCCCAGCGTGACGGTCACAGAGACCGTGTCCTCCTCTGTGGTGACCTCCAGCAGACCCGGGGACGAGGACGAGGAGGAACAGGCCCTGCTGGAGCGCCTGGCTAAGAGAGAGGAGCGCAGGCAGAGGAGGATGAAAGAGGCTCTGGACCGACAGAAGGAGGAGGAGGCCAGCCAGACCTCCCACTACAGCCTGGAGGAGAGCAGCGTGGGACTACGGCGTGGGCGGAGCTACGAGACCCAGGAGGAGCTCAACAGCAAGGAGGAGGAGAAGGAGGTGGAGAAACAGGAGGAAGACATTCCCAGGGAGGAAAAAGAGGAAGAGGTTGTTGTAGAAAAGCCAAGGAGGTCTTACCTAAGAGAACAGGTGTGTGTACTTCCTGTTAGCATGTTTTTACGGTTGGATTTGGCTAATAAACTTTATTTAGTGCTGAAGATTTGCGTTTACCTCACTTAACTTTGTTCCTCTGTAGGAATCCTTTGAGGCAAAACCTCAAAAACCTGATGAGGTAGAGTATGAGAGGAGTGATTTATCAGAAACAGCTGCTTGTTTTTCTCTCCTTCAGCACAACAAATCATGTGACCACAGGTCTGTTTATAGGACAATAGTGAGCAGAGAGATGTTCCTCCTTCCTGCCTCACAAATGAGGTTGTTTTAGAGGCGGCTGTAGATGAGTCTGCGCTGCTTTTGGAGACAGAGGTGGACGGTGGCACCGCAGAGATCAGTGCGGATGTGCCGGAGGAAAAGAGAGAGATTGAGAGAGAGGGTTTGACAGAGAATGGATTGCATGAAATGAAGGAGAGAGAAAGTGTTGAAAAAGAGGAAGAGAATGTTTCAGAAAATGAGGTTTTGGTAAGAGCATGAACTTGAGCACAGAACCGTGTGAGGACGGATGGTTTGCATTTTGGGGAAAAAACACAAACAGAAATGATTAATTGTCCCTAAAGACCCGGTGGAATGAATATCAAACTTTGGTGGCTTTTAGTTCATGTTTATTTGCTTAGTAAATCAGTATATGAGCCAGTTAAACATCAAACCAAAGTGCCTAAAACTAAAAGCTACTGGCTTTCTGAAAAAGACGATTTAATATGTTCTGCACCAACTTCCTGTCTGAGTAAGAAACTAAAATGTAAACTGAGCTCATCAAATATTTTCAGCGGGTCTTTAACGTTTTGGACACATTTAGATACAGTTGTTTCTTATTCAAAATTTTTCTTGCAGCTGTTAAACTGTTTTCCCCAAAATGGTAAATGGATCCAGGCACGGATTTCAGCACAGTGTGTGTGTGTGTGTGTGTGTTTGCACCAGAGTGAACTGGCCACAGAGTGACTGCAAAACTTTTCACATTAAAGCAATGAAGGGAATTAGACGGTGTGTTCTTCACACACTGCATGACTGCAGGGAGATGATGTCATGGTGTGTGTGTGTGTGTGTGTGTGTGTGTGTGTGTGTGGTGCGCTCGTCCTCGGGAAACTGTGTCATTTGTGTGATTATTGGGTTCCCCAAATGTTGTGCTGGTTACGGCCCTGAATTTCTTGGCCCTGAGGCTGGAAAATGCTTTTATCAGCAGTGATCTGTTCATATAAAATCACTGAAATAAAATTCCTGAACTGTTCTGACACAGTTTCCTCAGAATGACAGATGAATTCTCCTCACACTCTTTCTTTTCATTATTGATCCACGCAGGGCCGGTTCCACCCCACAGTTCCTGCATTGAACATTGTGTTCTCACACACACACACACACATATAACGCTTCTGTTTGTGTGTGTAGATGGAAGATGAAGATGTGATGAGGAAGAATAAGCAACCAAATGGGGGCGTGTGTGAGGAGAGCCCCCCCAAACACAAGACAGCTGAGCGGACCCTCAGGTCAGTGAAGAAACTATTAATGATGGTTTGAGAGATTTTAGATTCCCTGAAACTGTGAATCGCAGCATGAGAACGTTCAGGACAAATACATACCCAGTTAACGGGAACGTTCTCACAACGTTGGCTAGGTTAATTTATCAGACAATTCAACAAAACAATAAAATTAACCTGGTTTTCAAATATGAGATGGTATTGACAAAACTTTTACGTTTATATGTGATTCCTATAAAAACAGGGATATTTTAAGAACTAATGAAAGGTAAAATTGTGCGACCTGTTCTGTTTGTGGTCGTGATTTTCATCTTGTCACATCCAGAAAACAGGGCAGAGTTTTGTGTGCAGAAATATTTGTGTTCATCTGATCCGGGTGTCTTAAGGGCTGTTCTCAGCTGTAACTTGAGACTGTGTTACCTTAGACACTAGTGTGCTGACTCGCCAAGTTTGTGAACAGGTTGTTTTCTTAACACGCAAACATCACAGAACAAAAGTGTTGAGGTGACCGTTTTAACCTTCACTGAAGCTGAAGGATTGTGGCGTGTCTGTTTGTGTGTGACAGTCGAGGCAGCCTGCGGTCTCCTGAGGCACCAGAGACGGACGAGGCCGACAGCGAAGACGCGCGTCTGGAGGCCGAGAGAAAGCTGGAGGAACTGAAGAGAAGAAGAGATGAGGTAGAGAACGAGGAGTTTGAGAGGATGAGGCAGAAGCAGCAGGAGGCTGAAGCTGAGCTGGAGGAGCTGAGGAGAAAGAGGGAGGAGAGGAGAAAAGTTCTGGAAGAAGAGGAGAGGAGGAGGAAACAGGAGGAGGCTGAGAGGAAGGCCAGAGAGGAGGTGCGTTAGATTAACGTTAATGATGCGTTTCCTTATGCGTTAATGATGTTTCACTGGAATCGTTGGAATTATTAAATGCTTCTATCAGACGTAAGCCTGGAGAAAAATGTGTGCTGCCCTCACATGCCCCACCTGGAGGCAATTTTACCTGTATATTACCTACAAACAAGCACTGTAGGGGCATCAGATGCTAAACCATCATAATGTAAATAGAGGTTCTAGCATATTACTGTGACACATCTGTGGTACACGTCCAAACACACTGTGGTTATGTTCTGTTAGTGGTTAACGTGGCTTTAAAAGCCTCCTTTGTGTAGATTTGAAGAATGCAGGTTTGTACCAGTGTCTGTTTATCAGTAATGTGATATTGGTGGCTGCCCTCAGGAAACCTGTGGCTGTTCTCTCACTTATCAGTCACACGGCTGCTGTACGTTTCTGCCACACTGAAGACAGTCACAGTTTTCACATGATGTTGATTTCCAGTGAGATCCACACGAGCCCACGCCAGAAACGGTCCGCCTGCCCTCGTGGAGGTCTGCTCCTGGCATTAACACGCAAATATGTTTGTTGTTGCTAATGAAGGGAGGCAGTAAATAAGAATGGGAATAACTGGACATTAGCCAGGCCGTGTGTTGATGCTGAAGCGTCGGGCCAGAGAACATTATAAAGCGGTTCTGCACGAGTCCAGCTGCTGTGGCTGCCGGTTCGCTAACGTTCCTCAGAGAGACGTTCATTTTTCACATTATTAAACTTATTATTGAAATAAATACTTATTTATTAGCGCTTCTGTTTGTTTTACTTCATACTGACATGGTTGACATCTCTCACTGTTTGAAAGAAGATTTTGGACACGACGATGATCGTTTATGTCGTTCCACAGGAGGAAAAGAGGAGGATGAAGGAGGACATAGAGAAGCGCAGAGCCGAGGCGGCTGAGAGGAGGCAGAAAGCGGATGATCCTGATGACGGAGACGCCATGAAACCGTTTAAATGCGTCAGTCCCAGAGGATCATCACTCAAGGTTAGCCGGGGATCAGCTGACTCATGAGAACATCGAGTCCTCATGATAAACCTGTCATATAAACATGAGGACAGTGTGATGAGTGTGCATTAAAGATTAAAACAGTAACACTGTTACTGTTAGTAGAGTTAAACTGGTTTTAGTTAGTATTGTTAGTAAACTGTGAGATATTAGCTGCTGCTTTCATCAGATCTGTTATAACCCTCTTTCCTGCCTCCATCATGCAGAGGATTCATGCACAGATGTATTTTGTCATCTTATATTCTGTATGTATTTGCATGTCATGTGATTGTGTTGTGACTGTAATGTCATCTGAGGACATAAATCTTCATTCTCAATAACCGTCGTATCTTTAAATATCAGTTTCCTGCTGTATGTCGGCTCTTCTTTGGAATCCATCTTTGACGAAACACAAAATGGCGTGTTGGTGTTTTTGTGAGATAAAGACGAGCGTCTCTTCAAGGCTTGAACTCTGGGGGGACGCAGGAAGACCATTAGACTAACAGGATTACTGTAACCATGTTCTGACACGGCCGTTTCAAACGCGGATGAGAATGGGGAATTTCCTGCTGAGGAGTATTTTAAGAACTCCCGCCTTCGGCTGAAGGGGAGGGGGAAGTGGATTTTTTGGGAGATAGTTGGTGTGTGTGTGTGTGTGTGTGTGTCTGCATGGTTTTGCTCATTGCTTCCCCCCTCAGCCCTGTTGTCATATATCATAAACACAGGCTATGATTCCCACCGAGCGAGGGGTTACGCCCGGCTTTTCCTGCCCGTGACGGTCTAAGACTGAACAAGCCAGTGTTTTCCTCAGAATAGCTGCTCCTAACAGACAACTTGTGTGTCTTTGTGTGTGTGTTTGTGTGTGTTTCATGTGAACTTTCTCAAATCTGTCTGTTGTGTGATGTCTCTTCTCAGATCGGTGAGAGAGCAGAATTTCTCAACAGATCCGCACAGAAAAGGTGAAGGTTTGATCTTTCATTCCCTGTAGATCTTTTGTGGAAACTGATCACATCTTATGTCCTTTAATCCTTTTAAAGGATTATTAAAATGGCACAAAATAAAAGGACAGTTTACAGTAATCAAAAAAGTCTATCTAGCTATTTATTCAGATGAAATACTTGGGTACGATGCAAATATTAAAAGTAATGTGTGTGTGTGTGTGCGTGCGTGCGTGTGTGTGTGTGTGTGTGTGCGTGCGTGTGTGTGTGCGTGCGTGTGTGTGTGCGTGCGTGTGTGTGTGCGTGCGTGTGTGTGTGTGTGCGTGTGTGTGTGTGTGTGTGTGTGTGTGTGTGTGTCAGCTCTGTGAAGGCGTCTCACTCTCCTGTGGTGTGTAAGATTGATAACAGATTGGAGCAGTACACCACCGCAGTGCAGGTAAGTTCCAGTCAAATCAATCTCCAAACATCTCAGATCCAAAACAAAGATGATATAACTAAACTAAACACCAGCACAACTGTTGTTCTATAAACAAAACAAAGTCACGTTTTAAATGTATTCATCACGTTTTTTGTCTAATCATTCTGCAAATCTTTCTCCTCTCCGTTCAGAGCAACAAGGAGGTCAGATCTCCCCGATCAGCCGCCGTAGATCTTCCACTAGCAACGGACAGTATTCGTAACATTAAGAGCATGTGGGAAAAGGGGAATGTTTTCGGCTCTGGTGGGAGTCCGGCATCCACCAACAAGGTCCGAAACGTTCACTGCATCCATTTCCTGTCCAACCTCACATTCTACACTTTAACCTGACAGGGAGTGAATCTCTTCCACCCCGTTACAGGACGCAGCTGGGATAAAGGTTGGCGTGGCGGGTCGCATCAACGATTGGTTGAATAAGACTCCAGAGACGGGCAAAACGTCAGGAGGAAGACCTGCGGTGAGCCCTCGAACCCGAGTCTTGCATTACAACCTGCATGTTGTGTTGTCTGGGGCCACCTAGTGGCAGTGGCATGTCAACCCAGAGAAAGATAACAGAGCAGTGAATTTGAACAGCTAAAGGATAATTTGAATACGTTTGCCTAGAATTTTCACATGGAAAATCGAATGAAGTGTTTTGTCAGCCTGGCTGTTTATTTTAAAGCTGTGGCTCCATGTTTCAAAGGGAACGGGATCAATGCATGTATGATAAAACGTTTTTATCTGTGCTGAGTCTAACGTCCAGCTAACAGTGCTGTGGTTCAGGGTTTGACCGTTGCTGTGGGGTCGTGGGAAGTCGCTGTGATTCTCAGATAATGTCATGCATTGTGTAGTAATAAATCACATACAGTTATATCTTCATACAAGCTGAAAATGATCACGCAACCATTTAAAACTCAAAGTTTAAAGAAGTTTGCAGATAACATGCAGATAATTATTTACATTTCGTTTTATAAACTGGCTTCTCAGTCACCAGTTGTTGCTAAGCAAAAACTCTTGAGTTTGATATTTGAAATGTATGTTATTTTTATTTACTGTGCAAATCTAAACGGCACATCTCACTCGTTCTTTTCTGTCATGTCTTTTCTGTCTTTCTCCGACGTTTAGATTTTCTTTCGCTTCTTGGTTCTTTTCTTCTTTTCTCCTGGGCTTCATTTTTTCTTCTGCTTTTCTTCTGCTCTGTCTCTGTGCTGAAGATCAGGTATGATGCACACACTCCGCTTTCTGTGTGTGTGTGTGTGTGTGTGTGATATTACACTCTCTTCTTCTCTTTGCAGGATCTGAAGGCCGGTGATGTGACCAGCAAACGCAATCTATGGGAAAACAAAAGTTCTTCTGCTGCCAAGGTAACCAGACACGAAATCTTTCCGATCGCTCGACCCTCTCAGTTATTTATACACACAGCGTTTATCAAACGTCCCCAGAGAATTCATTTATAAACACTTAATACACAAAATAACAGAGTGTTTCTTTGGGACTTTCAGGCCGTTCATTAGAGCAACACTGAAGATGTTAAATGATATCAGCATGATATCTGTGTTTTTTCTGGTATAAGTGTGTTTAACAGGCTGCTGGACAGCTGGATAGTAACGCTGCCTGTGTGTTTTTGTTCCCCTTTAATAATTGTCTACAGATCTGAGCACCAAAGAAGGTAAACGTTGCTTTATCTTGCAGGAATGCCAGTACTGATCACAGTTTAGCTGTGATGTCACGCTTTGGCTTCGTTTGACCACTGAGCTTCTCTCTCACTCTTGCTCACAGCTGTGAGAACAGGAAGTGGTTCACGACAGGAAGGAAGTGCTTTTTTCAGCTGTAACCATCAGGAAGTCACCCTGCTGCACTCTTCACTCTATGCTAAGCTCGGCCCCCTTATTTAATCAACATGTTTAATACTGGTGAAAATGTAAAACTTCTAGCAGACATGAACAAATGTTTGTTTGATAATATTGAAGATGGCAACAGCTACGATACGATGGGTCTGTAACATAAGGAAAGCTTAGCAAAGGGTTCCACCATCTCTCACAATGTCTCTCTCTCCTTCTCTCTCTTCTTCTCTCTCTTTTTCACACATGCGTTTCAAAGCCGTCACTCTCTACAATAGACTGTGTTTATTGTAAGAGCATCTATTTTAACTCTGGCATGGAAGTTGAACATGAAACCAGTTGACCAAACACGGCGACACCTACACCGACGCTTCCAGAACGATCATGAGTCAATCCTGTCTCTCCCAAAACTCAGAAAACGTTCCTGTGAACCTTCCCATTATATGAGGATGATAACAGGCTAAAACGTCTGAGAACTTCACTAATGTGCTCTAGAAGTTCTGTCAATGTTGCCAAAACTGCTATTTTCTTTTGTTATAATGTATATCTCAAATATATACATATAAAATATATATCACTTATTGAGTAGTTAGTGGAACATTTTAAAAGCGATGCCCAATTAAACAAGGGTTTTAATATTGTTCCTATAACCAAGCAGCAATGTTAACGCTGGTGTTTAATCAGAGAAGGTGTCTGTATTTGACTGTGATGTGCTGTTGAATCTCCTCTGGGCTGAGGTGCCGGGATCAGGCCAGGCCTGCGGTTTACCACGGAGGGCAGTTTGGCCCGAAGCCTCCGAGATCTGGTGCGTAGTGACGTATGAGGCTAATGAAGGGAAATCTGGTCCTAACCGCACTGATGTTACCAAAACCAGCAGTCAGGGTGGAAGGAATTCTGGGTTCAGTTGTGTGTGAATCTGGAAAAACTGCTACGTGAAACCTTGCTAAGCATATTACTGTTATTGTACACGTGTTACAGAAAGGACATTTTTTAAAAAGCTTAAGTGGAAAACCAGACAGTTGAACTAAAAAGACCTATTAGCACGTTAGCTTGTATTTATATATGCTAATATTATTCTGTCTTTTCTGTGTCTCATTTCTTTCTCCAGATGAGCGGAGAACCAAAATCAGTCACCAATGGTAAGTGACTTTATTTACTTTGATTTTCGTGCATGTAAAGCATCTCGCTGGTGTCTGTTTTATTGTCTGAGTGGACGTGAGGTCGGGGGGTTAAAATGAGGTCCTGCTGTTAAGGGCAGGTGTCACTGTGTTTTGCGTCAGTGTTTGATATGTAGACACCTGTGTTTCACGACACACACAATTCCATGCCTGTGTCCGGACCGGAGAGCCTCGCCAATGAAATCCATAACTGCAGACTCTTCCTTTAGCCTCGCGTTGTTTTAAATGCCTCTTTGGCATTGTGTTCTATTTTAACAGCAGCCCATTTGTTCCTCTAGAAGGGAACGCAGTGGCCTTCAGGCATAACTGACGCTTTTGGGTAATGGGTAACAGGTCGTTTGTTAGCTTGCCTTGAAGAGCAACAACTCGCTCTCACACACACACTCTCACACATTCACACACAAACACACTCACAGACACACACTCACTCTCACAGACACACACTCTCACACACACAGACACACAC